>JAAGNO010006402.1:0-36906 GCA_033439905.1 Ceryle rudis | reverse complement strand
AAACCAAAACAAAACCAAAAAAACAACCACCAAACCCAAGCAGAAGAATATTCTTCTTCGATGCTCCAGTGCAGTTTTTAACCAAGCTATGAATAGTATAACAGTTGTACACTATATGGAATAATGTTGTCTCCTGCATGCTTCAAGGATAAAGCTGGAAAAAGAGTAATGAGAATAAGGAATCAAGAGGCTTGGCTCAGTCAGTGTTTCTGGTTTCTGTTGCCAGTTCCAAAAGAATGAACTAATTAGTTCAACACAAGAAGACAACAACTGGGGATCGGGACTGTTTTCAGTGTTCCTGCTTCTTTGTCATGTTGTCTCTGTGCTGATGGTAAATGGGATAACAATACTTCCATCCCTTCCCAGGACTGTGAATAGGATCAAGTAGTCACAGAGCTTGCATCCAAAAGGCTACATTGCATTTCATTTGCCTCATGTCTCTCCAGGTTCCATGTGCACTGAAGCACAAACTCACCTGGCTCTAAACCCTGTTCTTTCCTTAAAACTAAGGGAATGCAGGTAAAGGTCCCCAACACATCCTGCTTACACAGGTTTCAGCATATTTGAATGAACTACTGGAGATGGGATCTGGGAACAATTCCTCATCTCTGTGAGGTCTTAGACAGAAGGATGAGCTAGGCACAGCAGAGGGAATGTAAACACATATTACAGTCAAAGACAGGGTCAGGCTCAAGTCAAAACCTGCTTTGGATTTCAAACTCCCACTGGAGTCTGAAAAGACTGCTTTTCAGAACCGAGAACCAGCTCTGAGAGGGGATGAATAACAGCAATGCTATCGGAAGCAGGGAGCTGAGGTGACTTTGCTATTTTCTCAGGATGTAGAGGGAAAAGAACAAAACAGGAATGAAGGATACTGTCAGGGAGGAGAGAGGACAATGTAGGCAGAAAACACTCATCTGCTACAAATGATCAGAAAGGCAAGACAGAAGAAAAAGTCCTACAAAAAGATACTACATCATCAGCAAGAAAGGGCTGCTGCAGAGGGGATCAGCAAACAGCCTTATTCTTAAGGCTCAGAGATTTTAAATTTTAGAGTGATTAAGCAGACGTACAATACCAGTGCATGAGCAGAGTATCATGTCCAGCTCATGCTAAACATGTGTGAGTCTTATTACTGCTTTCAAAATCTTGATTTTATTTACGACAGGAGCTCTGTAAGACAGATATCTAATATCTATGGTGTGAATTTGATCTCCATCCTAAATACAAAATAGGACAAGCTTCTGCTCAGGAGTGGCATTCCCCGCTAAGATTGCCTGCTTTAGAGATCTGGCATACCACAATACCACCTTGTCACTCCCTTGTCATTTGTCCCTTCAGTCATTATCAGAAAAACAGTAATCTACAGTAAATGTCGAAGAGCAAAAGGGATAAATGTTCCTCAGTGGTTTTAGGCAATTGTTAGGGTATTATGTACCCAGCTTCCCAACTTGAAATGTCTCTGTTCATCTTTGGGAGCCCAATAAACTACCCTAAGGATGTTTAATTTCCACTACATACTGCCTCTTTTTGCTAGGCCAGCCAAATGTGAGACTAGCCTGCTTTCAGCACGTGATAGTCCGAATTCGGACATAACAGGACAAGTTTAAGCAAGGCATATGCCATGGTCTACAAAGAAGCAGATGATTAGAACTTAAGGAAATGTAAGTCAAGTCATCTTAAATCAAGGAAATGGAGCAATGCTGTAAAAGTAAAAGGGGAAAAGACGATTTTGAGCATATTTTTGAAAAAGTCTGGGACACATTGGTGATGGCAGGATATTTCTTAAGGGTGTTTTCATAAAGGGTATGTACACTGGCATTAGCCACAAAGCAGCAGGCTGAGGAGGGCTGTGAGAGGGAACAACAGAAATTTGGGACAAGAAGGGAGGATGGTCTAAAGCAGTCATGTGCTAGAAGGCCGAAAATAAATCAGCTCACAAAACTAGCATAGGTTGTTATGCAACAGTGCATGAAAAGCACAAGCAACCTCAGATCTGGTCATCAGTATCCATAGCAAAGGCAGGAAAGAACCTTTTGACATTAAATGTACCAACCACTGTGCAAAGCGCTTTCTGCTTGTTACCTTAGGAGGATTATGAAAACATGAATGTGTCATATTTATTTATTTATTTAAAATTATATAAAGACAGCCTGTTTGTAAAGGATTAAGTACAATTTCACTACCCTTGAGCATAATTGCTTAATTTCCTTGAGCTGTTTCAAATGTGGTCAGGAGACTTCTGGCTCTTTTCCAGCTATTGACTGATGCATTGTACTGCGACTGTACTATTGTTTTCAGAAGTATGGTGGGATTCAGTCTTAAAATGTATCTATTTACTCTTACTATCTCCTACAACCAGCAAGCTACCTTCATGGCAGAGAAAGTATGCCTTTGTGGTGTGTTTCATTCACTCTCTTGGTCTCACCACAAAACATCTCATAACACTGAGAACGTCTTTGCCTGCATATATTTCTGCTCCACAAAAGTCCATCCGCATCCTTAGTGTGTGTTTCTCTCCTGACACGTTTTGCATAGTATGTCAGGTTCCTCTGTCTCTGGCTGTCATTCAGACTTCAGAAAGCTGCTGGGATTGAGATGGGGATGCAGAAACTTATTTCACCTAAGTTTAGATTCAAAACTGACACAAAGTGGACTAGAAGAGGCCAGTGTTTCACTGCTAAGATGATGGCCTTCTGTTTTGCTAAGGCAGAAGTAAATATATTTCGAGGATGTGGATCTGATTTGCAGGGACAGGATCTAAGCAGTGAAACCAACACATTCTCTAATCCTACCCTAAAAGCAAGGAGAAATACAGCTTTTGGGGAAACACCTCAACAGCAAGTACAACCTCTGCATAACAGAGATTCCCTTTCTGGCCATATAGGTGAGGTCTCCAAGTCAGCAGAAATGTATGTGGGAAGCTTAAACTACTATCACTGCATACATATGCTGTAAATAAAAAGAAGAAGCTGGCAGACAGACTGTCCATTTAACATTGAACCCATATTCAAGAAATTAAATTAAGTAACAATTCAGCACTTTACTCAGGTACAGGAACACACTACATATATCAAAACTAACACACCCATAATAAAATTCCTCTGAAGGCTCTATCTAAAGGGCTAGTTTCCCTTGATCTGGAATCAGAGGCATAAGAAAATCTACAGGTTTTTTATTACCAATTATGAAGGTTTTCATGAAGCACTTCTTAAATATTATCTTCTAAAACTGATAAAGGGCAATGTAAGGGGGAGTTCTTCAGAGAGCAGGAGACCAGGCAATTAAAGCTCTTAATTACAAGGCAATATCCAAGATCTTCAAGATCATACCCAGACTAAACTCTGTCCTTTATACCAATATTCATCCCCCTAACATACATGCCTTAAAAAAAAGTCTACACATCATAATTCCCTATCATGTTTTTAAAGGATTTTAAGAACATTTCATGCACCAGTTAGTTCAAAGATACTGTGATACATTAGAAGTTCAAAGCTGCAGCTTCTCTCTTTCATTTTACACATCATTTTAAGAAGTGAAATATAAGAGAAGGAAAAGTTGCATGGAATTTAATGTCTCTTCTCCCAAGGTTTGTACTTGTTGCTCTTGACCCTGAGATTGTTGTAGAAATTTCTTTAACATGGGAGAAAAAAACAGTATATATTCTACTGATGGTGAAAAACAGATCACATGTTTGTAAGAATATGGGAAAATAAATACCAACAACACTATGTCCACAGAAAAGCACAGGTCAAATACCCTCAGCCACCTGCAGCTGCTCCCACTCAGCTACCACCATATATCTAAGCAACATCATAGAGGATGTGCTACCATTGCTGTGACAGAACATGAGCAGAGGTGGTGCAGCACTACCTCTAATTCACCATCTTAACCAGCAACATATAAAAAGCAGTGAAATATGAAGTGCTATTAGACCCAAAAAGCTGCCATAATTGCAATAGTGCTCCGAACTAACCATTCAGCCCCATATTCTGAGAAATTAGGGCAATGGTTTATTATCAGCACTTGGTGGCATTAACAAAATGTAACAGAAGATTGAGCATGACCGGTGAGTTGGTAAAGAGGAGCTGTAAATTACAGCTTCAAGGAATCGTCTGTTAAAAACCATGTGTCCTTCTTTATCAAAAAGGAAAAAAGCTCCCCGTATCCAATGGATAAGGAGAGATGCAAGACAATGGCAAGACCATGGTCTTTTGTAAGAATGTTTTTGACTTCTTTTTTTTTTTCCATTTCACATACGGATTACGTGATTTTACTCTGACAAGTCAGCAGGAGAGAAAAGTCTAGCAGACAGGCTTTTGCAATTCTGTACGCTTAAATGATTTGAGGAACATGTTGGCTTACTTCCTATTAGGATGAAAAGGCTGATGTTGTAAGTCACCTGCACTGCAGCTCTATACGCAGCAGGAGACTGGGGGAGTTCAACTGATGCAAAGAAAGAAATACCACGGAGGGAGGAGAAGCCTTTGCTTCATGCCCTCAAGTGCTAGGTTTTTAATAGTGAAGATTCTGCAGCAGATGCAAAAGACAGAGATGTGTGATTTCCTTTTTTTCACAGCCATGAAGAAATTACTCCGAACTCCAGCACAACTCAAGATAACTTCCTTGTTTTCATTCCTACTCGGAATCCAATAGCTGTGTCTGAACTACAGAATTCCTTTTTTTAGAAAAAAAAAAAAAAAAATTTCACTGGGAGCAGGAGAGGGGATTTTTGACTGAAAATTGCCAGCAGTGATGACTTTCCCACATTATAGGAAATTGTTCTGTTATTACTTAATCCCTATTATTTAAAATGTGCAGACTATTTCTAGACTATATTTGTCTAGCTTAAATTTCCAGCCACACAATCATGTCACATTTTCACTTTTAAAAATTTAAAAGCTCTCTATTATTATATTGCTGTTTACCATTGTAGGTAACTGTAGACTGTGATTGTCACCCCTCCACCTTCTCTTTCTCCAGTGGGTACTTTCAGTCTCTCAGTAAAGGGCAAATTTTCCAATCCATTTAACAATTATCATATTTAAGAACAAACTCCTCCTAATACAATAGTAGTTGTAACCATAAGAAATGGATCTCTGTCACGCTCATACCAAAACCATATATATTTATTCTTACTCAGTACTCTCCTGTTCACATGTGCATGGAACAATTCAGTGCTTTGGCCACGATATTATCCTGAGAGCTCCTTTTCACCTGAGTAACTGTCATGCATGACTTCAAATTTTTTTGCGAAAATCACTGCGACCTAAGGTACTCTACAAGGATGCTCTACATTCTTTGTTTCAAAACTGATGCATTTCAAAGCAGCCACTTTAAACCACATATTGCTCAGCTACCCTCAGTTTACAATACAATTCAGACTAACAATGATATTTCATTTGAGCCATTCAATGCCAGGTGGTCTGTGAAGAGGACTTGCAAGACACAATTTCCCTATACATACACATATGTTTTTCTCCTCTAAAGAGCTGCTTAAGGCACAACTCTACACCCTTATTCTTCCAGAGGATGCTGCAATACAGGTAGCAGTGGCACTGTGGAGAGAAAACAGACCAGCTCTTCTGGATAAGGCATAAAGAAAGACTCATGCTGGGAGGCTGGCTCAGCAGAAAGGGAGGTGGCACATACGATATGGGATAGAAGCAGGAATGACCCTTCTCCATAGGTCAGATAAACCACCAGTGGGGTTTGGTGCCTCCCTACATCTGAAACAGCAAGCTCTGAGACTCTTATTGCTGTTCCAGGGTCTGCATAGAGGGTACGTAGCAAGGGGATGTTAATGGGGAGAAATGCATCTGATTATCATGGAGTGAGAAGCAAGTCTTAACAGCTTGTATTTTCCCAAGAGTAATTTGATTTTTCATAGAGAAAAAACGAAATTGACAACGCTTTCAACCTTTGTTTTTTGGCAACAAAGTCAGCAGATTCTGAAAAGGAAAAGCAGAGACTTTTTCCTGCCGAAGAAAATATTATTTTCTTACAGGGAGTAAAAGCTTCTATAGCCTCGTCCCACCTGCAACACAGTGGTGCGTACCACACAACAGCATGCCTGAGGAAGCTGGCAAAGGTAATGACATTTCCTCTGAACCCTTGAAGGTGGATAAAGAAAAAGGGCACTCAGTCCTTCCCCCATTCTCTTTGAGCTGTCACAGTGATGTGCTGCACCTATAAAACAAGACAGGGGTTCTGAGGAATTCAGAGCTCCAAGGGAGCTCATTGTCATCCTCCAAGAGTCAGAGGCCTACAGGAAATATTGTGGTAAGCGTAATGGCAAGACTGGAGAGGGAAAAAGTGTGTTTCTGGATTTACAGTCATTTATTCTGAGCCAACCAACAGAATCCCAAGCGGGAGGGTGAGGAGAACAGGATGCAAAATTAGTCTGCATTTAACTTAGAGACATGTGGGTTTGGATCCCCCCCCTCCTTGCTCTGTTTAAACAGCCCATTGCTGCCTGCAAACAAAGCCTAAGAAGATTATGTTCTGTGACAATAATCTCGGCTCTCTAGTGCTGTCTTGGCTTCAGAAATGAAGCATTCCAGTTTTCTCCCAGGGTCATTTCAATTCCTTTCCCATCAGCTCCTATATGCTTCTCCAGCTACTCCCCGATTTCTAGGGTGAAATGTTTTTAATGTTATCATTACCAAGGCTCCTTGGATTTTCCTGCTATTCAGGCTTGAGAGGGATGGATTTCTCACCTGAAGGTAACAGGATTAGGCAGTAAGCAACTTTTTCAGCAATCTAGGTACCACTTTGGAGCACAGGGGGAGTCAGCAGCCCAGAGCACCTCCCTGCCCACCCAAACACATTATCCTATCTGAGCATTAAATTACGCAGAAAATATTCCAGTAGTTCAAATATTGAGCAAATGGTAATGATGTTGTCACTTAGGCAGAAGATGCAAATATCCATGTAGATGGATAGCATTTGTGAAGAAAATGAGCAAGATGAGAGAGGATCCCTTTTATCTGCCCTGCACAGCTCCCATGCCGACAGTGGAGCTCGCTGCTGTCTGTCACTCAGGGGACAGATGCTCCCATTCTGGCCCACCCTTCCCCACTCACAGGCAGACTCCCTTGCCACCCCTGCTGCAAGAATGAAGGGCAGTACAGAATGGCCTGCCCGGCAGGCACTATGCACCAAGTTCAAACACGCTGAAGCCTGAAGAGCAGCATCTGTTTATGCTGGGCTTGAATTTGGCTCCATGCCTGCCAGCAGACTAGAGAACATGCCATGCAGGGTTTTGGTCTGCTTTATGCAGGCTGGACCTAGAGGTAAAGGAATGTCAGGAATATTTTACATGTCTGAATATACTGCGCATAATATGTCTTGGCTGTAGATATTGTGGCTACATTTTGGGGTACACGTTGCATCACTTACATCTACAAGTTGTATGTAGAATACAGGCACAACTATTAAGAGAACTGATAAATATATGGGAGGAATGACTGAGAAAGAAAGCAACAGGTCTTGGCACAGAGATGTCGAGATATTTGCACCTGTCCTGTGCAACGGGCTCCCAGGGACCCCAGCCCCTGCCTTAGGAGAGGGCTACAGATCTTAGCAGTTATTCTGCTCTTGGTTCTTGTGGTCTAATGTAGGTTAGTCTACATTGTAATTGGTCTCACTGTGATACCTTTAGTCTTTTGTTTGGGCTGTGAATATGGAACTTTGGCACTGATGTGAGAGCAGAATGCCAAATAAAAAACATCACATAAATAACCCAAATAACTGTAGCTGTTCTTTATGGCATCATGTCTTGCAGTGTTGACACCAAACAAATTCCTTCAACTTCTATGGACATTTGGCCTGAATATGGATTAACTGCATCAGCCTGCATATCACAGGTTACAGAGAAAGCAGAGTGAGGGCAGAACAAAACGAACATGAAGTAATGTCAAGTTCACACTCAGGCTTAAGAAAGATTGAAAACAGCCAGTACAGTGACTCACTCCATCTCACCCCCATTGATTTGGAGATGCTGCATCAACATTTCCCAGAGCCTTTCCCATTAGAGTTTGGGGTGGGAAATCCTAACTCCCAGTAAGGCCAAACAAATGCCCAAATTAATTTCAAAACCAAAAGCTGCAACAAACCCACTTATTCTAATGTAATTTCTTTTCCACTGACATGTTGCAAAGCACAGCTGGAAACATACCTTCTATGGGAATACCTCAAGGGCATTTTGTGAGAATACCCTAGTTACAACAAAAATGGAGAAGAATCTATCTAGGTGTTATAGGGTATCATTTCTTCAAACACATTAGAAAGTTCTGATGGATGCAATACAGTCTCTATAGTCAAGAACATTCAATTCAAAGTACTCCATCAGGATGTACACACAGCACAACCGATCACAGCCTCACAAGGTGGCAAGTAGTACCTACATATTGGTAGTACAAAGAAGAGTATGAAATATTGACATGCTTCTGAAATGCTGTAAGAATACTCAGTGTCTTTTCAGATCACATAGCTGCTGTGGGTATTAAGACAGGGACACAGTAAACTCCCCAAAGACCAGCTCCTGTTGTAAATCCAACATGCCAGGTAAGGAGCCAGCCAAACTACTCCTGTCTCTATATGTCAAGATTTCCTGATGTACAAACTCCTAGTGGCTGGATGCCTCTGCTGTGGATCAGCTCCTCAGTGCAAGCCTTTCACTTTCTTCCTGCAGCAATCAGGCTCTAAAGCCTCATGCCCAGTATTAGAAAAAGGATCAATGATGTGAAGTCTGACATCGCTCGGTGTATGTGATATGAGCATATATGTGTGTGAATGCAATTCTGTGTGTGTCTATATGTGCAGATGCACGTACTCAACAGTCTGTTTGCTGAGAATCACGACCCCCAAGGCCCCACACCATCAAAGGAACACTGCCCTGGCCAAGCAAGGAAAGAGGTAGTAAAATACTTTGCATTTTTTATGAGGTTTGTCTCCTACATGTCTCTGTACATCTGCAAAACCTTCTCATTGCTGATTCAAAGTCCATCTTTGTTTCTCTCAGCTGATTAGGAAGTTTCATTCTTGCCTGTCTCCCCTCCTCCCTGTCTGTCCTTGTGCCCTTGGCGTCAGTCTGTCGGGACAGCAGAGTCTCTATGGTGCTCTCCTATTATACTGTCTTTTCCAAACACCTCTACCACCACTAATTTCTTAGCGCTATCAGTCACCCATAACTACTTCTGTTCCTGCACCATCCACTCCTGGCAGACAGGAAAGCCAATTTTTGTCAGGCTCGCTGTTCCCCCCCAGCCCGAGAGAAAGAAGAATGCACAAGGCCCTGGGGAGCTTCCATGTTCCCAAGTCCCTGTTTGCACCCTAACTCTGTACTAAATCCAAACTAGGGCATGACCTAGGTACATGTCAGCCCTCCAACTTAACACCCTAGTTTTTCATGAATGGAAAATCTGGAAAAATGAGAGGGTGGGGAGATGCCACATGATCTTATCTTAGTAAAAGATCCAGATGACTGGGAGACCAAGACTTCATGGGACAATACAGTATATGTGCAGAATAAATTTAGATAGGCCTGACAGTCTTGCTTTCCTGCTTGTAAACAGAGATAATCACACTTCCCTAATTCATCACGAGTGTTGAGAATAAACATAAAAATTCTTGAGGCACATCTTAGCATAAGAACAAAACTCACAGTAAGAACAAAACTCACAGAGTCACAAAAGTTGTACAGAGACCATGGCAAAGCTTTGCTAAACTTACAGACGTGCTCATGGAAGACTGATTGCTTCTCAAAAGTAAAAAAAACCATCAAGTCATAAAATCTCCAAAGCACATGTAACACCACCGGACAACCCCTCCCCTTCCTTCCACAAGATCTTTTGACCTCTTTTTTTTTCCTCCATCAGTCATTCTAATACAACCCAACAGATGAGTTTGAGTAAATACTCTTGTATACATTACTAAATCCAGTTCAACAAAGCCATCATTTCACTAGACTTCCTTAAGTAATGCACAGATCAGCATCTTCCTTTCATCCCAGAATCCAAGGTTTAGATGAGCCTCTGTGGCTAGACAGGGTGAATACCCAGGGTATGCATCAAATAACTCAGGAGTAGAATAAGCATCAGGAAATAAAACCAGCTGACCTCTTCTTAGTCCCTGAGCTTCGGACCTTTGTTTTCCAAGTCTTTGATGGACCCATAAATCACTCTTCAATCACATAGAAACTTGCAGGTTCCCATGCCAAACTCTTCATTCAAAGAAACTCTTCAGGGGGTCAAAACAAAAAAGTGTGTGGTTGTTCTTCAGGAAGAACAAGTGAGATAACATGGTAATTTTATTTAGGTTCTCTTTGTAAAGGATTGCTAATGCAGCAAATGATGGCTTCAAATGTATGCAGCACTGCAGCCTCGCAGCAAAGGAGAAGTCCTAGTGAGCAAGCTGAATCCTTTTGGCAGGTTTATTCATTCATAAGGAATTCCTTTCATTATTTAGTACAAATAAAGATAAAACTTCACAAAAGGCTTCTGCTGCCATGCTGCTCACATTCATATTTGATACCTGAACAGAGAGCTAGAGCCCTTTGCCTGTTCCATACCAGCGTGCAAGAGAGGTTCTCTTGCAAAACCACTGATTTTTCAGAAGAATGTTGGGGGTTTTATGCTGAATTGGACTGATGGCTCATCAAATCTCACCTTCTACCTCTGAACTCCACTGAGAAAAGAGCTTGCAGGCTGCTTGGGTCATCCAGCAAAGCCGGGCACCACAGGGAGAGACTCCTTCCCGACCTCTACAGTAATTAGGTAATGACTTGAAGCATGCAGTTTGATTAATCTCTTTGTTAGAGCCCAAATTTGCCTGAGTCACAGTCTGTGAGAACAGGGAGTGAGGTAGGACTGTAAAGAGGATTTCTGACTCTCTCTACATTAATTCTACCTAGGATTAAGAGGGAAGAAGTAGAGATCCTATATATACTGTCCCTCTGTGCAACCCTCTGCTCTCCTCTTACATTAGCACTAACCTGCCATCATGGTCAAAGACCCCGAAAGGTTTCGCGCTGGGCTTCAGGAAAGACAGGCAAGTGTTATTGCATCCCTCTTCCTGCTCTATGAAGAGGGCTGCACACAATCCAGGGTCTTACACTAGTAATTTGTTACTATTTTAAGTGAATGTATGAGCTGTGTCGTGGATGGTATAAAAATGTAGGTTGTGTTCACAGTGCAAAATAATACTTCTTTTCACATCTCTGTGTTACTGGCTGGCCCTTTGGTCCCATGTTGTTGAAGACTGTGAGAACTAGATACTGATCGTTTGCTGTCTGATGCTTCACAGTCCTTGCTCTAATGGTCAAGTAGTCTTCGCTAACTCATCTGTCCTCAAAGCTAAATAAACATTTTCAGTATCTCTATTTATGAACTTTAACAATCAGTGCATCTTCTCCCCCCCCACCCTGATTTTGCCAACACTAGGAAAATCCGAAGCAGAAGTGTGTGCTCTGATTATGTCCAAGCTAGAAACTGCAGATGCAGAGTGTGCTTGGGGAAATCACTGTAAAATAAACAGATTAATAAGATACTCAACATTTTGCAAGCCTATAAAAAGCTGATCTGGAACAGAGTGGGCAGGAACTAAAGGGCTGAGTGCCAATCAGGATAGCTGAGGGGTCTGTTAATTTATCCCCCATAGATTTCCTCCTCCCTTAGGTTGTAACTAACACAAACTCCTATCTAATGCCACTAATGCTATTATGCCGGAAAGTCCAAATCTGACAAAAAGGAAAAAGGCAGCAGATGCCAGCAATCAGCCAAGATCAGAAACAGAGCATGTCTCCTGGCTATACATATGAGATAAATGTTGACTTCATTTCCATCTGCATCCCCCATCCTCTGCTCCCCCGAACCCTCCCAGTACCTCCTCTTCCAAACCTCTGCTCTGTTCATGTCAAAATGATAATTGTTAATTTATTCTGCTTTTCTGGTTGCTGTGCTAATGCAGAGCTTGTGCTGCTTGGTGTCTAAGCAGCTTGTCCTGGGGATATGGTTAAACCTGCCTTTGATCAGCATTTAATCCTTCAAGGTGCTCAGGGGGCTGCAGTTTAGTTTCTGTGTGAATGCAATTAGAAAAGATGGAAAGGAAGGAACGGGACTCTTGCTCTTCTCCCTTCCTCTCAGAGAAATATCATGGACTGAGGTGGTGATTACAGTAGGAGAAGGTGCTCCATGGGCCTGGTCCAGATCTGATGAATGTGAGAGGTGGGAACCCCAGGCATCAGGAGCCTAATCTGTCTATTTCCACAGGTAGCCCAAAGATCCTGGGTTATTTTGTTTCTCAGCTGAATCTAAGCTGCTTGTTAGGAAGAGAAGATTATCCTCCCCTCCCTTCTCTCAAGCCTCCTTTGGGGGGGAGGCGGGGCTGGGGGACACATGACCATTTTTAACAAATAAAAGCCAAGTTCCCCAAGGGAGCATTTCAAAGTGAATAAATAAAATGTAACTTGCATTTCCTATGTGCCGCTGAATATGTATGTGTAGATAAAGCCCTAATTGTAGGGTGCAGCCATCTGCAGGGGTGCAGAAGCTGGAGATAGAAAACAAGAGGAGAAGTAGGGAGGACTTTGAGAAGGCAAGATTAGACTGGATGAAGAAAGTCAACTGATGCCAGACAACCCTGAGAAAATTACTTAGAACAGGATTCTATTAATGCTCTGGGACAGCATCTCTAGGAAAATGCCACCCCTAAATCACTTAAAACTAAGTGGTGTGAAGCCCACAGCAATGCATTACCACTGCACAGGACTTCTCCCAGTGGAAAAAACACACCATCCATTTTCACAGTTTACAAAAACTTGGTGTTTAAAAATCAAAGAGCAGCACAGTGCCCACTTGTTCCCTGTATTTTTGGTCTCAGACTCACGATGTAGAGGCTGCAAAGTAGTACTTCTTGACCTCTCTGTACATGGAGCTTGGTCATCATAATGATTTGGCACACACTTTTTTGTAATTAGCTAGATCCTGTCAGACAAGCTCTTGGTGTCACAGAAATGAGATGCAATACAGCTTCTCTATCTAGCTAAGCTACGTCTAGAGTGGCAATCAATGTAGTTATCTAGGAAATGTATCATCATTATATTAATGTTGGTTATTGTTCCTCAAGTGCTGTGGTAGGTTACTCAATTTGAGATTAAAGGTATAAATCTAAAAATAGAACCATAACAGAAAAACTTTGCCACTGCTACCACTTACATATGGCTTGGTCTAGCTTGGGACGCGCTACAGCTCCTGGATTCCACTTGCTCTGCAACAGAATAATTTTGTGCAGCTGGATGAGATGCTTTTCTCTAGGCTTCAATAATCTTATGATATTTAGTTTCCTTATGAAACTCAATTTTCAATGAAATGGAATTAATGATATTGTCCTATTTTGGTAGGATAGTTTTATCTGGCTCTAGACATGTAAACAGCTGTGAAATTGCAAATAATAACTTATCTCATTTGCACTTGCT
This sequence comes from Ceryle rudis, assembly GCA_033439905.1. Taxonomy (NCBI): domain Eukaryota; kingdom Metazoa; phylum Chordata; class Aves; order Coraciiformes; family Cerylidae; genus Ceryle; species Ceryle rudis. Next base: position 23,429 of record JAAGNO010006402.1, on the reverse strand, counting down.
TACGGCTACACTGTTGTAACTCTTTGTATGCTCTTATGTATTTCCACTCTATAACTAGAGACAGGAATTAGGATTTTAACCTGCCACCTGTCATATAATAAAGAACAAGTCACTCACCTATCTAGAAAAGAATTCTAGCAACAACACGTGATTTCGAAGTACAAAATAAACTTCACTGTTTGACCTAAGTCTTGCCAATCTTCCTTCTGTACCACCATACTAAAGGACTGCCAGCTGAATGAGTAGAAAAGAAATTAAAATCCCTTAGCAGTTAAATGTGCAACTTATTCAAATACCACGTAGGAGAAATATTTTTCATGTGGTATGGAAAATAAATTAGAAACATGTCAGCCCCATTTAGACATACATTAAATTCTGTGAAACATCCCTTTTGATCACATTTAAGACATCTGGGAAATACTGATGATACAGGGTTAAACTGCACTCTGGCAGAATTAAAGCAGATTCCAGGGGTGACCCTGCAGACAGGAGCTCCCTGCCATCCACTGGCACTCTGCCACATAGCTCAGAGCTGCCTCGGGGCAGGTGAGGAGCAGTCCCTTCCTTTCTTCTCTCTTCTGCAGCTCCAAGCCCTGCAGCCTTACAAGGCCTCTTGCTTTCTCATCTCTTGTTGTGCTCTGCAGCCCCAAAGAAAACACCGCCTGTGCTATCTCTGCCCTGCAAATACAGAACACATTAGCTTTGCTACAGAAAAAAATCACTGCTGCCCTAGGTGTACTAACAGAAAAATAACTGAGAGGCACTTGAAAGAAAGAGTTAAATCAATTACAAAAACATGTCCCAACCCTCCTTAGCTGAGCTTCATCTTTCCTCAACCATTTTTTTCCTTCTCAGGCTTTTTCAATATAGAAAAAAATGTGAGGGAAAGGAAAAAAAAAAGGAAGAAAAACCCAGCTAGCTCAGCAGGAGCTACATGCTGATTAGAAAAGTTTTGCTTTGGGGGATGCAGGTTTGGGGGCGGGAGGAAATGAAGCAAATAAATGGTATTAATCTTTTAAACCTGAGAGTTTTAGCTACTGCATTAAAAAGTTGGCAATGGTATCATCTAATCCCAAAGCCCAAGTGCAGTGTATTATCCAGCAGACTGCATTCCTGCACTTGACACCTCCCTAAAAGCTTTCCTGCATGTGCACCAGCTTTATCAGATACCTGGAGGACTAAAAGAGAACTTGCTCACTAATTCCCAACCTTAGAGCAACCCTGCTCTGTTCCTTGAATGGCAGGGTGAATAGGGCACTATCTTTAAAAAGCCTTTGCTTGTTCAGCTATATCTCCTTGCTTCACTATTAGCCCTGAGTCCAAACCATACTACTTAGTAGAAGTATCAAAAGCATTCAGTGGTGGTCTAATTCTGCTCTCCCTGAGTTGCCCAGAGGTGTGACTGCTTCCACTGTGGACCCTGAAAGCTGATGAGCAGTTCACAAAAGCATAATGAAACAGTGCAGGCTAAGACACGAAGAGAACATCAGTATCCAAGTAAGCCCTCAGGAAGAATTTAAAGAGTCAGGATAAAAGTAACAGAATTGGGACTTGGCCAGAAATGAGAATTAAGACTAGACAATGTCTGTGACAATGAGTGATGAGGATTCCCAGTTGCATGTCTAATACCAAAAATATCTCCACAAGTAACAACCTGCCTCCTAGCCCCAAGAAGAATGAGCTCAGCACTGAAATGCTGGAACTGACATTTCAGATGAAAACTAGGACCATGTAGTCCAGTATGTGCCTCTGACAGCAGCCAGCATCACACCCTACGGTGAAAGGGCAGCAAACCCTGCTGTAAGAGGGAATTGATGTAGTTTAGTAGAACAACTGATGTAGTTGGAATAAACAGGCAAGATTTCAGACACAAAATCTTTTTCAGGTTAAAAAATGAGTCTGTAACCATCCAGTTTTATCAGTTCATTTACTAACCTTGCTTCATTTATACACTAACACCATTATAGCCACAACAACACTATTAACTACAACCTGTTCTAGTGTTTTAAGACAATGTGCTCCTGCACCTCCTAGATCTCATACTCATTTCTAGGTATAAGACTTGAAACAGCAAATTTCTTCATTTCTTACTAGAAGACCTGTCACACTGCCTTGACAATGGCCTCTGGGTGGCACAGACTCCCCAACACCATGATGAACCATCTTCATTCCACACCAGAGGGATAAGGAAACACCACCATTAAAAGTAAAATTTGACAGATTTAGTATAAATAATATTAATGTTTAATGATTCTAGAGGCCCTTCTCCTTTGTGAGTTCACCCATAAATGCAATCAGTATTTCTCCAGGTCTGCAAAGAACATGATACCTGTCCTTTGATCTTGCCCTCTTGATTTACAAAATAAGATTTCATATTAAGATCTGGGAGGAGCGACAAACTGCTTGGAGTTTTGGTATAGCATTGCAATGTACTGAATATATTTTTCCAAATCACAGCTTCCCTTGGATTCTGTCACAGAAAGGCTGACACACCGGATAGACCAGGGAAGAAATTAGATCATATGCAATCTGTTACTCTCTTTTTCTTTCTTTTTTTTTCTTAAGACACCTGAAGCAGATAAAAAACAGAGAGAGGGTGTCAGATCCCCACTGTGTATAAGCTGGCATAGCTCTGCTACAATCACTGCGTAGAATGAGTCAATATATTGATACCTACTGAGAAGTTATCCTGTGTATCTTGAAATATTAACATCTGACTCAACATGAAGTAAAAGAGAAAGGGGCTTTTACCTCATCTGTTCAGGTCTCCAGCACAATGAACGTACAACTTCCCTAACACACACGCTTGTTATAATGAGCCTGGCTCAGTCAGAGAAGCATTGCAGCACTCATCTGCCCCTGTCAACTACCCTCTGCCTCCCAAACACCAACCTTCTGCACCAGAATATACCTTCCTCTGCTGCCACGCTCCTGTGTCAGCCAAAAAGTCCCCTGCACCAAAAGAAGAAATAAAAATAATACCCTAAAGAAGGTTTCTAAAAATCAATTATCTACCTGCACTTTTTTTATTTAAAAGTAAAATGGTGAACATTCTGCTATTAGCGATATCAACATAAACCTGGAAGATTGCTGTTAAAAACAGTACAACAGAGCTAGGGTCAGAACCACTACTCTCCTTCTGGATCATATCTTACACTATATTTTGGTGGTATGTAAAGTGCAGACTTGCTTTTTCTTGTGCACATTGTACTAGATGGTCAACACATTATTTAACCTTGGTTAACATCAGAACTTTTAGTCACTGTTTTATCAACAGCATCCTCTGCAAGGCAAATCCATAGCTCTTTGTGTAGGCAGAAGTGTCCAAAAATCAGATTTAGAGGGAGCAACAGTCAAGTGGTACTTTGCCTGGATGTTAGGTAATGAGAAAAATCCTGTAGTGTTTACACTAGTAACAGCTGAGAAATGGACACTGCTGGGTATCTGTGGAGGTACCTTACACAACTCTTTGTACAGCACTCTGTCTCCTAACTGCAGAAGCCAGTTAAAAAGACAATTTCCATGCTCTGAAAGGCTAGGGTTTGAAGCCTGGAATGAAGGATGAAGAACAGCAGCAGTGCTGTCCCCCTCAGATCCCAACACAAACCTTACAGCACAGGCAGGACCTACGCATTGTCCTCCACTGTGGAGGGCAGCTTTGCAAATTTTGTCCATTAAACACAGTATTTGGCTTCATAATCTCTCCCCAGCACTGGCAGATGCTTCAAACTGGAGTGAAGAACTTTAGAAATTCCCAGCTGTTTCATATAGCAAGAGAAATAATCCAAAAGGTTGGACTCCCCTGAGTCCACATGAGACCACATCCATCCCTCTGGCATGGATGTGGTCATTTCTAAAACCAGAGTGGACTTTGGGGATTTCTATTGAGTTGGGAAAGTTTAATAAGCAGACATGCTGGGCAAAGGATTAAAATGCTTCTATATTACAGGTCAGGAATAAACACAAGGCAATTCAATTCAATTTACTTAATGCTTTCTTGTTCCTGTCACACCTCTAAATGCTACTGACCATCACCTAGACACATGCTTCTCTAGGATAAGCATTTTTCCCATCCAAGGGAGGTTTTTCCTGGTTAGATTTGCAGGACCATTCCTGTCCCTTCTCTCCTCCCAGTGTCTTCTCCCTTTGGCAGCATTCCAGTGCAGATTTTCTTAGATAATGCAGTTGCTTTAATATTTTCAAACTAAAGACTTCTTAAATTGAAAAATGGTCTTTTAGAAACTACATTTTACAACATTTGTCATCTTTGCAACATTTAAAATGTTAATTCTTTTACCAAAAAATGTTATTAGAACTGTTATCAAAATGGTTCTAACTGTAGTAAAACCCCTTAGAACATGAAAATCAAATCCATTTTGAACTCTGTGAAACTGAAAAAGCATCAAAACTTCTATATTGAAAGGGTATGTTGAAAAATATTTTCCAGGTCTTTAGAAAGGCTGGTAGTTAACCCAATCCTTGCTGTGCTTTCTCCCTCTCCTTTTGTCCCTGCAAGTGCAAGCATTGAAATGAGGCTGTCATTCATTCCCTTTCAATGAGGACACAACAGAGACTGAATTTTCCACAGCCTACCAGCTTGCCTATCTACAGACCTGCCAAGCAGTGTTTCTAGGGGGCTAGATATTCATATGCCTACAATTTCATTTACAAATAATAAAATATACAGCTTAAGGACACTCTGAATGGACTGATTTACTGGGGCTCACTTTGCAGGAAGCAACACAGAATGCCAAGTAGTCCTGACCATGTGCATAAAACCACTCCTGTTGCTTGCAGCATCAGTGGTAACTGCTTGGGTCTCTCCCCAGAGCTGTTTAATGCTGTAAGAAGTAAACCAAACAAATAGGAATTAGGGATCCTACTTGCCTTTTACTCTAAAATGTCAGTGCTAGTGAATAACTGTGTGGGAAATCAACAACAACAAAAAGGGAGAAAGTAAAACCTGTCTCGAGACATAAATTAAAGATCTTTTTAAAGCATAATGTAATGGTGCACAGCTGTCACAAAAGCCACTGATCCTTCCTCTCCCTCTTGCTTAAATGCTCTTGGGGATCACAGTCTTATAGAAGTTCAGTATAACAACTAAAAGGGTTGTCATGTTTAATGGAGCCAATGATGGCTAAATCTCAATCCCCACTTAATCATTTGCTCTTGCTGGCATGGTAAAGCTGAGCATCCCAAATCTCCAGGACAGTTGTGTTAATGGAATAAGCAAAAAAGTCAAGTGAGATGTTATCTGAGCCTGCCTGATGAGATTGCAGTTTGCAGACAACCCTGGTTTATCTCAGATGATGATCTATCGGGCATAAACAGAATGCATCAAGTCTGTTCCCCCAAGACCTTGACTTGCTGGTGGTAGGGGAATATGAATAACATCTAGGCAGCTCAATATAGATTAAATGAGGAACTGGATAAGATCATGGTGTTAATGAATATCCACTTTAAAAATATCCCCAAATACCTAGTCCAATAACCATGCAATGCAAAGGATTAAGCTTCTGTCATAGGTTATTTTAGGACAGGTAAATTAACAGTAAAATCCAGGACTACATTCTAATTGATGTGTGTCTATGCAGACACACATCAATCTTTCTGTCTGTATATTTACAATAATACTTGGCTTTTACATAATCTAACACTATCAAAATGCTTTACAAAGCTGGGTCACTATCGTAATTCTCATACAGAGGAGGAAACTACAGTATGTAGCTTGCGTAATTTTGCTAAAATTATAAAATCAGAAAACAGAAGATCTACGAACAGATTCCCTGCTCTCCTCCAGATTCACAAACACACCGGTATGTATCGATGATATTAGCAAGAAACAGTTTGGTAAGAAAGACATAGACAGAAATCTTGCAAAATGAAGACTAAACGTTGTTCCCCTGTACTATGGTCTTAGCAAAATTATATTCCATTTAGTAATTGCCACTGAGAAACAACTTGTAAAACACCTAGTTTAGTTATGCAAATCCATAGTGTGTAGAGACATGCAAGGATTATTCATTTATGCAAATGAGACTGTATTATATGTGACTGAACAAGGTATTGTAATGTATTGCATTAATATATCACATTGTTTATCCTAAACAATGTAACATTTAAACAGTGAACTGTTTAGGCTTTGAATTTAGCTAGGTTTAAACACTGAAAAAACATGGTATGGCACCTAGCAGTGAAGCTGAGATTGAGCCATAGTTCAGACTTGTTCCAGCAGCAGGTTACAGAATGGAATTTCTTGGTGCAGAATTAGTGCTGAAGTTCATAACGAAATCTTTTCATAACATCATCAGTGATACTTTAAGAAATCCACAATTACATCCTGCTTTGGAAAAATCATCAGGACTAGGTTCATTCTAGCACGGTGATTAAAAGAATACCGTGACCTTCTTACTGATGTATGACACTGCTCCATCATCTTTGAATGCTTTTTTTCAGAATCCCACTGTTACCAATTTCAATTTAAAAATTACTCTTCTATTAAAATCCCAGCTACAGAGTCACAATAAAACAAACATCCAGTTTTAAGTCTAAAAACTTCAGAAGATAGCATGGTTTAGGAAATTCACTTCCAGATTCCCAGTCACCTACAGCTAAGACCCAGAAATATTTCTCATTTCTCCTGCTGTTCAAGCCACAGTGTATCAAGTAAGGGAGAAACAACAGCAACTATTTTGGGAGCTTTCTAAATGGATTAATGCTCATGTAACCCGGGCTTTCAGGATTGTTCTAATGGCATAGATGTGAGGTTTTGTTTGCATTTGAGTCCAAATCTTTTTATGACTAGCATTGGTTGAGAATTTCCCACTGAAGGGTAATTCATCAGAAGTAAACTATTTATAGGAATTGTTTTATATTCAGTTTTAAACAAGTTTAGGCATTTAAAAATAAGACTTCAAATTTCATTAAAAACATGTTTTGTTTGGAAAGCTTAATAAATAAATACTTAATGAAGTTAAAAAAAAAGTCAAAGATTGAAACTCTTGTAATGATGTTGTTATACCCATGATGATCAAAGGATATAAATGAGCAAGCTTTGCCTTCAGTAGACCAGTTGGCATAGAAAGATAAATGCAAAACATAAGAAACATGAACCCTATTCAGATCTAAAAGTGTAACAGCAGCTTTCAAAGCTACATGCAGGTTTAGACTAACAGCTCTGAATTTAACATTGTTACCTAATAAATTAGTAAATTTGAGGGAACAGGTTACTGCTACCTGTAGATCTGTGGGGAGTAGTACTAGCAATAGGAATATACTCTCTCCCTCAGTGGGGCAGAAAGAGAACTAATTATTGCCTATAAGGATGTGAAGGAGTTCACAGGCAGCAAGATGTAAGAAGAAATACAATGTACTATGAATCAATATTGCTATACTAAGCCCTTGATTTTTTAGAGTCTAGCAGTTATAAATTTCAGTTTCTAAGATCTTCCTTTGAAACTGTTTTGAAGAACTCCCTTGAGGATTGGGTCTGATAGGTTAGAGTGGTTATTTGTGAAAAATGTTCTCCCACTCCTAACTGGATGCTTCTATTTACTGCGTGTCTGTGTGAGTTCACCATGGTATACAGAAGGGTTCCGGTCTCAACAGCTTCAGTTCCATGAGGGCTTTTGCAGCACTGGATGACTCTGAAGCATTCATCTACATTCTGGACCACGCATGCATTCAATCCAAGGCTTTGGATAGTTTTATTGTGAGTGACTTTTTACTATGGTGACTACAGAAACCAGGCCATCTGTGGCTTCATGTTATTGAATTAATTTTCTTTCTGGTGATGACTTCAGCAAGGCTTTTGCAGAATTAGTCTAAGCTACAAGTATTTTAGGGAAGGAGTGAGTTTGGGGAGAACATCTTTTAATTGTTATTTTTCCTATAAAAGTTGTATGATTTTCTGTTCAAGTACCTTCACATAAGGTTAAGTCATAAGCAAGTGCATACACTGGGTGTGTTTGTGCACAGAGAAAGGGTTGTATCATTGTTTTGCATCAGGTGCTTGAATGTTTCACATAAAGATATGATCTATCTCCCTTGAGCAGTAGCTGCTGAAAGAAGATACTTGGACTGACCCTCTTGGAATTCCTTGGAATAGCCAGCTCAACATTTTCCACATTTTGAGGTTTTGTCCCATGTCATAAATGGAAAAAAGGAAATCTTGAATAAACTGTATGTGACAGCTTTTCATTCCCTGTAGCCTATTCAAGTCATGGGTTACAACAACACAGAGAAGTCCTTTCTGCCCAGGCCATAAGTTCCCTGGCAACCCTTTTCTGCTACTGAGCCTGACAACTGCTAGACAAAAACAAGAGATCAATAAAGATTATCATCTGGGGTTGGCACAATGTATATGAATGCTCTGCACACTGCCACAGCCAAGGATGAAACTGAGATCCTCAAGTTAGAGCTACTTCTTTAGATATGCAGGTGCAGACCATGCCAGCCAGGGAAGTGACACGACTTCTAGCCAGCTGGGAGCATGCTACCAGCACAGCAGACTCTGTTGACACCAAATGTCTTCTGTTTTATAAAGACAAAAGTAATGTTGGTTATACCTCCCAAGCCTCTAGGAAAGAAGCAAATATTTCAACTTCCCACAACCACCTGGGTGTTTAGAGCACACAGAGGTGAAGCTGGAAGCTCCACCTAGCTGGTGAAGCTAGATCTATATGAGAAGGCAGGGTCAGAACAGGACCCATATCCAGAAGTTGTTGCTTCCATACCCCTTGATTAGATCACTCTGCCTTTATCCCTGTGGGATATTCTTATCTGAAAGCTGCTTTTTGGGAGGCTTACTGTAGTTTAGATGATAACAATGAATAGAAAGGACTTACTTCTATGCATCATAGACTAACTGAAACACTGTGAGTACGTGGCAGCTGTTGTTTGAAAATGGACAGAAAGAGGCTTCACATTTATACAGTTTGGAGGCAGAAGAGAAAACATTTCTAGCAGTATTTAGCATTGCTGCGGTTGTTTTCACCACACAGAAATGCACACAAAAACAGCTTTTCTGCAGAGCAATGAATAGTCTCTCTCTTGCACACACATACTGTATTTCCAGTCCTGCAGGTTACTATTAGGAAGACAAAGAGGTATGGCTACCACATGTACATTTTTCCCCAAATATGTCTTATTCTTCCACCTGGAAATTCCATCTGAGGAAGCTGGAGGGTTGTATACATGTGTCTGGCATTTCTGGACACCCAGTTTTCCAGTGCTTATGCACAGGTCAATGCTATAATGCATGTGCAGTGAGCCAGGTATTCCAGGAAGATCAGATGCACATACACTGTACCAACAATTTTCCCAAAAAATCATATTTATTTGTGACACATTAGACTCAAGGTACATTAATGGATCAATCAGGATGGTCAGTGCTTCTTTGTAGTGGCAAGCTAACTATGCATGTGCCTCCTTCCTATGTGCAGGTATTTCTGCAAGGAAATCCGAGACAGAAACATAGCCACGCCACCGAGTAAAAGCAAAGTGAAAGGTGCAGTGGACCAGATGTCACCAGTGCCAGATTGTACAGTCAGGTTTGACTTTGTGCACCACCGCATTCAGCTATCCTAAACTCAATTAACCTCCAAAGCCTATTAATTAGGCACCCTGATGGCCTGGAGTGAAATGACAGAAAGCAGTAAACCCAGGGACTTGAGCAGAACTAAGACTGTTTAAATGTGGTGACAGTTTCTGACTCAGCAAACTGCTTTCCTTCTCCACGTCCCATTTTCTCATTTCAGAACAAGAAATACAAAAACTGGTTGCTTGTTTTGTATCAGTGCTACGATGCTCTAAGAAGATACATAAAGTGCTTTGAGATAGCAATGTAAAAATAGCTAAGCAGAAAGCTAACATAAGAAACAAACTTACTAATACTGAATGGCAAGTGAAAATATTATAACGAGGATAAAACTGTAATGAGTCTCCTCCTTAATTCTTTACAGTGTGAGGTGATCACCATTTGTGAGGTCAAGGAAATAAACCATAAACCTCCCTTGGGATATACAATTAAACATATCAAAGAGGTTATTTGCATCCATCTGTAGCATCTGGCACTAGCCACGGCCAGAGACAGAATACCAGACCAGATGGACCAATGTGTATGGAAATTCTTATCATCTTCTGTGATTAATTTCTTCCTTCAGGTTGAGTATGTCTCTTCTAATTGTGTATCAACATCTAACCAAAATTGGTGCTGACATATCATTGATTGTACTGTGAGTTTATCTGCAGCTCAGCATTCTGAGACAGTTTAGTCCCTTGCTTACCTCAACTCTAATGCAAGATTTCTTTATCAGTGAATTTCTACATTCACTTATACATTTTCCAAGCCTTGTCCTCAAGAGATTACCGACAGAATCCATGAGTCAACTGTAATGTGAACCAAAAATCATTTTTAGTTCCTGAATCTTTGCTACTGTAAGACTATACCCTACAAGACTGTAGACTATAAGACTCAAAATGATTTTCTAATAGTACAGTCTTGTCCATGAATTTATAGAGCCCAGGTTTGCATGGCAGGATCCTAAAACCTTCTCAAAAATTCTTTTGGAGTAACTTCAGTGGTTTTCTGTGATTCACTCCAAGACATGCAGAACAAGGATGATGTAAACAGCAAAGAGCTGTTTACACTGCATTTTTTAGTTAATTGGTTTTGGGGTTTTGGTTTTGCCTTTTTTTTTTTTTTAAGGATTATATAAGTAATAATAATTCTTTAATTTTGTATTTGTTTTTTTTATAAATAATTTATTTTAGAAATCATTAGAAATCATTAGCACTGCACCATAAAATGATGATACTGCATAGTCACATCAGGGACTCTGTTGCCATATTTTAAACTTCTTGACTAACTAGGACCTCTGTAAACACGGTTGATTTCAGCTACATGAAGGCTAGGCACTGAATCAGCCTCTCTAGAAGGTGCCCTTGAATCCAGGAATCTGGAAAAGTTAGAGAAAAGGGCTGCTGTACGATGGTCACTCAGGCTGTGAAATGGGATAAAAGAAGAAACAAAAAGCTCCTGCAGGTGCGACTGTTTTGTCTTTACTCAGTATTCACAGGGAAATAGTCTCCACACACAGGCCCTACCCCTTGCTTGAATCCGAGCTCAGCGTCCCTATGGACATGAATTACACATATTCCTAAACCCCAGCAGAAACATAAAAAACAGATACTGCTTCTGAAGAGAAGCAAGATTCCCTGAGGAGAAATACTACACATATCCCTATGTACACACAAAGGGGTGCACAGACAAAAATGCCCACTATTCAAACACTGCATTTGAACAAACTGCTCCTCTTTGTCTCTTGTTGTGTAACAGGGGAGCCCAGGCAGGGCACGCATACACCTTGAGGCATCACTATAGACTGCAGTACAGCCCAGCCTTCACCTGTGTCTGTCCCAGTGACCTTCTTAGTAACACAAATAAAGCACTGCATAGTTCTTTTCATGATGAGCAGCAGCAGCAGAATCTACCCTTTATCCCTCCGTATATATGTAATTTTTAAGTGGCTTGACTCTTTAGACCAGTAGGCAATAAGTTAAATGTGTTAATGTCGTATTGTAGATACTGGCAATAAGATTTCCAAGAACACAGACAATGGTAAATTAATAAAATAATAAAATAAAATAAAATAAAATAAAATAAAATAAAATAAAATAAAATAAAATAAAATAAAATAAAATAAAATGCTAAGTGGGTGTTTCAATCATCACAGTAACAAGATTTGTAAAACACATGGAATACTTTGAAGTCTAAGTCTAAGGATAAAAATGTTTGTGGGTAAAAGTCCACTTTAACTGAATCCCCAGCAGCATGGGGATTTGGTGGGCAAGTTGCAGACCCTACAGCCTTCTGCAGAGCGCCATGAACCTCTTTACCTCAGACCAAGAGAAGCCAACAGGTAGCCCTGTTGATGAGCTCTGACACTGCTCCTTCTTTTCCTGTTTCTTTAGGGTATTTTTATCTCCAGCTTCAAATTGCCTGTGTCTTTTGGTGAGAACTACTTGCATCTTTAATGGTTATTCTGTTAGTCCTTACCTCTTTTACTCCTGATGAAAAAGAAAGAAAGAATGTGAATGGTGCCTTGACTGATTTACACTTCATCTTAATTTCCACCTTCCTCTTCTTCTCTCTTCCCTCTTCTTTCTCCCTAGTTGAAATCAACTCGATAATTTTGTTCACAATTTTTGCTAAAATTAATTGATTGCACACTTGCAGACAGTTTCTAACTTGTGTAAGAAGCAGAAGACAAGGAACAGGGACATTGAAAGTAGAGGCTGGGGTAATGTGTTCAGCTCTTTGGGTCACTGGTGTAAAAAATCCCCCCAGATTTCTGGAACCAGTGAAGAGAAATGCATGTCCATAATGTTCCTTGAAGCAATAAATGAAACCATCACCAGCAGGAGAGAATCACTTGCTCTCAGAAAGAAATGACTGAAACAAAACACTGCATTTAACCACACAGCCCAGACATTCTCCTTTTTTTCCGACACCTTATTCTTGGTATGAGGATCAATATTTCTTTGCAGAACTGGCTGCATAAAAAAGCACCAATCCTTCTCAGGGCATTTCAGCAATGAATTCCCAGGACTTCATCCAAAGAGTACCAGAAGCCATAGTGCTGTGATGGTCCCTAAATTCAAAAGACCAAATATTCTGGCTGAAAGTATCTTTCCAGTAAGATGGGAAAAAAAACCCACAACAATACAGTGTTTTTTCTTTAAGCTGGGTTACATCAGGATCTAAAGAGATTTTAAATCATCATAGGTCTGCACTACAACATAAGAAAACTGAAACATGTGGCAATGTGTGATGAGCCCCTAAAATTCACAGTCCAGTGGCAGAGATAGGAAAAAAAGTTTGGGGGTTCTTGTCCTCAGTTCTGCTCTGTGCTGCTGCTGAAGAAAAACCTCTTCAGTATTGCCCATTGCCAAATAGGATATGGCTTCACTGACATCAGTGGCAGAAGTTCTCACCAAGGAATGCACAGAAGTCTCAGGTTTACACCAATCAGCTATCAAGTATTAATTAGTCCAGCAGGGGAGGTTGCTTATTTTACCAGTGTACATTTTCCTAATGACTGGCCAGGAAAAGTAGCCTGAGTCTATGGCTTGTTAAGTAGAAACCAGCCTGTCTGGAATAACAATTACATGAAACTAAATAAGCTTATATATACACTACTCACATTCATCTGAGCAGAATTTGCCACCCTAATCTTTGGTTACACGACATATTCCTTTTCTTTCCTAAGTCAACACACATTGATTCTGGAGGACAGGTATCCCTGTCACTTTACTCTTCCAGGCTACTGCAAGCCTGGTATGCTTGTAGTGCCTATAGGTGGAAAAGCAAGTCACCAGGGTAAAGGGATGCTTGTAGGGCACAGACTTTTTTTCCTCCAGATTCTCCACAGGAAAAAAAAAAAAAAAAAACAAAAAAAAAGTTTGAAAAGAAGGTAGTAAGAATTCTCTGCTCTGTTTCTCTTCTTTGAGTTTGTATAAGATGCCGAATACACTTCTCAAGGAAAATTAATTTCTTTGCTTTTTGCTTCTGTCTAATGAACTGCCTCTGAATGTATGAGGGCATGGGAAGGAGAGTAGACTCAGTGGTGAGATAATAAAAAGTGAAAAGGCATTCAAAGCCCTCAGTATACTGCAAACCTACACTGATGGAAATATGCTGGACTGTAGACAGGAGAGCGAGATCAGGGAAACTCAGAATAGCTTTGTCACTCATTATTCAACTGCAAAGAAAAGATGATATTGGGGGAACAGGGTCCTCCTTCAATCCTACAGAGATGGTATGGAAGCAGGTAATTAGATGTAGGCCACATAAATTTGAGACTACTCTAGGTCCTGTGCAGGCTACCAGCATTCCTAAACACTGCACTAAGTGGACATCAGTGAATCACAAACTCTTCCGTGGAATCCCACAACACTGTAATTATCAGCAGCATAATCAGAATGTGCAAAAAGCTAAGATAGGCTACCATTACACAAATAAATCCAGAAGAACAAAGAAAGGAAAGAGGGAAGTATCAGGTTTTTACCTACTGTTTCCACTTTCACCTCACCAGACACTAAAAGACCTACAGTGCTTGTAGATCAGAAAATGTGTCTATATAACTACAAACTTCAATAGTCTTTGGAGTGAAACTGACTCAGATGATCACCATAACTCAGGGAAGTTACAAAAGATGAAGTACAAGAAACTCAGAGGTTTTAATCAAATAAACACAGGGATTCCTGAGTGTTCAACCAAACAGTGAGAATCTTTCCAGAGTAGACAGACAGGTGGAGGGAGACCTTTGGGAGAACCCATTTTCTATGTGTAGTCCAGGCAGTGCAGTAACTGAATCAAAATGAATCAGCTGCTTTTTTTTTTTTTTTTTTTTTAATTATTATTCTCTTGTTTGAAAACACTTGCATTTCTTCAGCAATTTCAGGTCAATTCTTGTTTTAGTCAAACGTGTTCACTTGCCATGCAGAAGTCAGGCAGATCTCAAACCATCTTGCAACATTTGCTAGCACACATACACACTTAAGAAGCCAATTTTCCTGCTTGACAAAATGAGTACTGCTGAAAGTTTGCAATTTTAATAAAACTCTGGTAGAGTTGGCTTCTGTAAAACCATGTTTATGTATGCTTTATAGGTGAGAGAATAAGAAACACTATTAATAACCAGTGTGCTTCATGCACAGTTGTATACTTTGAGTTCTCTCCATTAACCACCCTGTAACTGCCTTCTCAACACTCTTTGGGAAAATTCTGAACTCTGCTGCTTTGCTCTCATGCTATGGTTTGAAGCCATCACCAGCAGTGGAGGACATTTTTGCACTGAAACATCTGGTAGCTGAAACAGCAAACCTGACCAGCTATACAGAAACACTTCCAGACACCATCCCTGTAACGTCTCCACTGGCTAGAGTCATTAGCAAAGCAAGTTGCTTTAACTGCAGGATCCAGCCGTGACACGGAGTCACGAAAACCCTCACTGGCAGTGCAGCAGATGAGCAAGGAACCAGAGGGTTCACCAAACAAGTCCAGACAGTCAGCTGATGTCATCCAGCATGATGTTAAAGATCAAACTGTTGGAAAATAATTAACTTCACCTCCTCCCCCCTTCCAACCACTTGATCTGCTTAATGAATTTGTTCTAAATTCAAAACCTTGTTCCAAGGATAGCGTGGAGATGGATTTCCTCCACAGTTATTAAATGGAGTCTGTCCTGTTGACTAAACAGGTGAGTCAGCCTGATGGTACTCTCTTCCTGAGCCCTCTAAAACACAAAGTCTTCCCTGATTCTTTACTATGTGGTATTCACAGATTAGCGAAGGCTCTTTTTTTAGCAACATCTTACATCTTTCTGATTCATTCACCCTGTCCCTTGAGCTTCTGCAGACACAAGGCCCTCTATAGACCGTGAAATACTTTCCACTCTCCTGTTTTCTATCATCAAGAATGCAAAGAGATGAAAGGTGCAAAACTAAGAGATGATAAAGTAAACCTTAGCACTTGGTCAATTTAGTAATGTCCTTTATCAGTCTGCTATTCATGCTTAGCAACCACTATAGCTCACGCCAACTTCATTTTCATTTTAATGTACCATACAGAAAAGCAGCCCAAATATACATCCCCAAATCTAAAGCATATAATCTGTAAACTGCAGGAACAGCCAGATCATTTCCATTAGTTTCTTATGTAGCAAAAACCACAATTTACACCCAAAGCATATAATTATATTCAAATTCTAAAAGACAGTGTTGGAAGTACTTTAAATTCATAGTTTGGAGGAAGTCACTCAGGGGTATAAGTAGTTATGTTTTAATGTGCAAAAACAACACACACACACACAAAGATCAAGATAAGTAATTTGTGAAGGTGGCAAGGGAGCTGTGGTGAATCGCAGGCCCCTGGCTCTGGCAGCTGCCTGGAATTCAGAACAGTGAATTCAGCACACTCTGGCCAAAATGCTCTCCTGCTCCTTCAGAAACATCAGTGATGGCATTTGGCACTAAAGCCTGATCAGGCTTTAAAGCCGTGAGGGAAAATGCTACAGGGATCTATGTAGAGAATTTGAAAGCATCTTGCTTGTACTCCAAGGAGAGATGGAAGCAGGCTGCACTTTTAAGTTGGTATGACATCTAAAGCCCAAGAGGACTATTGGGATTTCATACATTTGTGTGGCTCCCTGCTAAGTACACAGGTGCACCAGGACTGCTCACCTCACCTAGGAGATATCTCTTCATTTCACAGATAAAGAAAACATCAGAAAGTAGTTTTACCAAGGTCATACAACAAATAAGAGCCACTGATCAACAGCATGTAGAGGTTACACAGAAGACAAGAAACCCACCTTTTTCTCTCTATTGCAAGGGAACTTTCATACTTATCAAAGCCCACCAGAACAATAAAAATGCAAAACCAAACTGTCTGCCAACTGGCACAGGACTGCCATCCTTGCCAACTACATGGAGAGCTGATCTTAAGGCACAACACATGGAAATTTATAAGATGGTCACCCTGCATACTTCTCAGACAAAACCTCTGCTCCTTGAGCTTAGAAGCTCCATCTCTTTATTTGGTTACTTCCTGTATGGCAAACTATGGAACTTCGGCACCACTATCTGGAGACTATCCTGTTCTTATTAGTGTTCCCACCTTAGATGACCTAGGTACTTTTTCCTGCCTCTAGTGAGACCTGTGTAACGAATTTGGAGCTTCCAACATTCTAACAGCACAATATGTAATAACCCAGTGACTATCATAACATTGTTCAAGAATGTATTTTCAAGCCACGGCAAAAAAAAAAAAAAAAAAAAAAAAGAGAGAGAGAAGAAACAAAAAAGAAACAACAAGCAAACAAGGAAAACTGGACAGTATATTTAAGAGAAATGTCTTCCATTTTTCAACTGTGGAAATACTATAAAAAGCACCATTCTCATTCTGCAGCATTCTGACCGTGTAGCTTGTGTCATATAACCCAAAATTCTTTACAACTTCAATGCCTATACAAAGCATACAGCAGGATCCTTCATCTGTCTTTGAAATGCAGTCACCTCTGCGGTAGAATGTGGCAGCTGCTTGACAAGTCAGGGCTATGTTACCCAAAAGCAGAAATGATAAATAGAAGAAGAAACCTCTTTCCAGTCAAAATTGCAAAGGAAATATAAGGAGGAAGAAAGCTCTGATCTAATTCTGGCTCAGAACTAGCATTTCCAGTTTTGCAAAATGTGCTATAAGATACTGAGCAAGCACAAAGTAGCTATTAGAAGAGGGGGCTTTTAAACACGTCTTAAGAGACTGTACCTTCAGCAGCACAGGTCTGAGCAATGTTTCAAAGAGCACAGAGACATATTAAATCAGAATGACAGTGTTCAGCAGTAACACTAGATTTCTCATGTTCCAGATCTCGTAAGATCACTGGGATCACCCAGGACCAAGTACCAGGTGAACCAACTTAAGCTTCAGTTTTCCAGATCAATGCAAGCTATTCCAAGTTGGGAACAGTTAATGCTGCACACAGAATAAAAAGTCAAAGCACTTGATCAGAAGCTGTTTCATGTAAAAGTATGCAAAGAATAAGTCAAATAGAAACACAGTTTTGCCAAAATAGCCTTTGGGTATACCAGAATCTTCCTGTGTTCAGCTACTGATTGTCATGCTTTCTCAGAAGAGCTACAGAGATTCAGCACAGGGAGGTAAAGCTCAGATATGATCACTTAAGACTACAAGGGACTAGTGAGTTTCGATGCTTAGATTTCTGCATATCCAGCTTGAGACGATTTAAGCAGATTTCACCTTTCTTTAAAAATATTAGTCATTGTTAATGTCTCTAAGGAAGAGAATGTAAACATTCAGGCATACAGAATCACCAGTCTGCAAAAAAATTAGACATCATTCTTGATAGAGACTAGAGGTGAGCCACAGAAAGTAGACAGACTTCTAGCTTTTCACCCTTGCAGAATTTAACTGCAATCCTAATTTCAGGTCTGAATTAAGTTAATTTTACTGGATCACTAACTGCTCTGTGTAGAATGATTTTTTTCCTTTTTGTTAAAGCTACCAACCTATGCTTAAAGTAATGTCCTTTGAAGGAGCAGGGAAGGTCCTGAACAGTACTGAGGAACAGGCAGTGCCAAAGACTGAGAATTAGTTTTCTATTTTATAGAAAATGCAGGATTGCAGTAACAAAGACACTTGAGATGAGGAACGGGTCACACTGGAGGAGCAGCAAGGAGTAGGATGTTTGTATTATAAAGAAGGCACACTGTAATTGCTGTGTGTTGCAAGCTTTAACACTGTCTTGCAGAATATCTGCCTATTATAAGGAAATACTCTCTTGATTTGTCCAAGCATTTGTTCTCATTTGCTAATTTAACAAATATATGTAAGAGATGGAAACACTTTATATTAATGACAAAACTTCTAAGAACTAAGGCCTGAGAGTTATAACTACAAGATCTAGTGACTGCTCACTGTCAGTCCCTATGACAAGCCTTCACTTCTTGCTGTAACTTGCTCAACAGCCTGAGCCAGCCTAGTGCCCACAAAGTGAAAACCAAAAGAGAAATGCCCCCATGCCCACCATTGCTCCCATAGCTGCCTCTGCACAGCAGTACTCTGAAGGCTTCGGCAATCTACACAAGCCATCACATCACCTCTGCACATCCCTGCTCCCCATCCATTAAGGAGGAACAGAGAAAAAACTGTTGGAGGAGGAAAGGAGAAACCAAATTAATAAATTCATCACTAAGACAAAACTTGCACAAATCTCCTAATTTTATCTGTCAATGAGAGGCATGCATTATTCATCAGCTGAGGCAGTGAGAATGTGGAAAGAGGGGCTGTGAAGCCACTGCTGCAGGCTTTGGTAAAGCAGCTGACCCAGCTGGGTGCTAAATAGCTAAGGGGAGGCAGGAGGATTCAGCACATGTGGACTTTCAATAAATACAGCCCCAACTTTGTTCCACAGTTGGATTTTCTTCCTCCTTCTGTCTCACAAGCCCTCAATGAAAAAAAGCAGAATCATGGCTTTCCCTTCATATCGCTCAGGGAGAGAGGTTTCTGCCAGTCTAGGAAGGTCCTCACATGGAAAAAAGATTTCTTCAGACTTGTTGAAGTCCCCTGCCTGGCCAGGCTCACTCCCCTGCTGACAGGGAGCTAAATCTGTTACAAAGACTTTCTCCTTGAGAAGATGCACTGTGCCAAGTTTTACATTTGCAGGTTGCAGCTCAACTACTGGAAAGCACCAGCTCGGTGATTTCAGAATTAACTCTTGTAACACCAGCATGGTAACGACTGCTGGATCAGGGCCTGGTCCTGTTCAAGTTAAGCCCCAAAAAAGTTTTCCACTGATTTTCAGGGACCTCATTCCAAACAAATGTTCACTACTTGCAAGACATTTACTTCTCTTCTGTGCTAGATACTAATCTGCTTCTTCAAACAGACTGAAACCCACTGGGATGTAGAAGAAAAAAGAAAAATTACAGTTAAATACAAGACTGAGTCCCAGTGGTCAGCACTGCAAGACTGGAAGGCAACACAGCAGGGTGGCCAGGATCCTGACCTGATTCCTTCTGAAACCAATATGAATTTAACCACCAAGCAGAGCAGAAGTCAGAACAATTTTTTTATTTCCCTCTATCAAAAAAAAGAAAAATCTCAGGAAACACAGGGAGTGCACAGCCTCCTTGGGATCTGACTCCTCAACACCGTCATGGATCTAAATTCTAAGTGCCTCTGTCATGCAACAGTGAAAGAAAACACAGACCAAAACCATGCATGTGCTTATGCGACCAGCTGTCTTTGTGGTTGCTTTTTACCCTCTCTCCCCCTAACCCCCACCCCTTACTCATGGCCAAAGGGGGTTTCCATGCCAGCTTTTCTACATGGCATGATTAGGAAAGGAAAAAAAATAAATCTCAGACTGGCTTATGCACCAGCCTGAGCTCCCCCAGCTCTCCATTTCCCTTGATTCCTTACTGCAATGAGGACACAGAAAAAAATGCCTGCCTCTCACTGAAGTTCATAACAGCTTTTGCTCAGGGTCTTAAATGAGGCTTTGCTGAGCTTTCAGGGCAGATGGGAAAGTCATCAAGGAGAAAAGAACTATCATTTCCTGACCAGGAAACAGGCTGGGGACTCTCCCACAGACTACTGCCTGCCTTTTACATCAAGGCTAACCACTGTCACATTTTGCGAGATCCTTCTCTCCTCTCCTCACAAGTGACCTATGAGCCAAACTTTGCTACACCTTTCCATGATAGAAGCACTTAGCTACAGAAACACATCTGTGCAGGACCAGAAAAAGAAGAACCGGTGTCAGAAGTGAGGGAGAGGACCACTTGGAAGAAGAGAGGAAGGGAGGGGAGAGCCCTGGGACAGTTGGTTGGAATGCCGCATTACATGGCTGCAGCAGGCACTAGGAGGATGTACTTGCAGGGCTGTGTCAGGGTTGCAGGAATACTGAAACCTGGAGTGTCACAGCAAAGCACTTGGATGACCAGCAGAGCAGTCCAAAGAGTTCAAATAGCACAGCGATGAATGGACCTCCAATTAAGGCTATAGGTACACTGGCAGAGCTGTAGAAGAGCTCAGTATTGCAGGTCTGAGCGGAGGAGCATTGAAGAAGGAACAGTCTCAGGAACAAAGACAGGAGGAAGGTGTTGTGGGTCACTACTGAGCACCAGCAGAGTAGGGTTGTGCTAGCAGGAGGTTCATTGTCAGAGCTGCTGGAAGGCATGGGAAGAAGATAGCTGGAGTACTGTAGGGCAAGTTACTGGTGCTCTGGCAGTGCTGGAGAGAGGAGACCAGGGCACTGCAGAACAGAATTGTGCTGCAGAGGTGAGGACTTGGGACCAAAATGCTGCTGGGTGAAACAGGTCAAGCTGGAGGTACGCAGCCAAGTCTGCAGTCACAAGTGGCAGCATCCTGTCAGCCTCCCACTTCTGCCCCAAAGTTCATATCCACCCCAAAAAAGCAAAAGCGACACATTCAGGCCCCACATGGGAAGGGAACCAGTACCATGACAGATATCAAGACCATCTGTTAAGCACCACCCAAGTGAAACTCCATTATGGTTTGTTAATCATTAGCAGCAGGAGCCCTGATATTTGCAGCAATACTCAAAGACCATGTAAGAAAGTCCTTATTGTGCCAAAGTAAGGGCTACGAGGGATCAGATAGTCCCTGCCCCAAAGGGTTTCTAACAGGAATTGGTAAAGGAAAAGCAAGCTGGAGGAAGAAAGACAGAGCTAGGTACAAAGGCAGAGACTTTAGCGATATACTGGAAAGGCAACTATCTTTGTCTAAAAGGAGGCAGAGCAGAGCTGCTACCAGATTCACACCTTGGCCAGACCTGATCCTGACCTTCAGCCCTGCAGGGAAAGAGGGCCAGGCTCTGGCCTGCCTGACTTTCCAAAATGATGAGCTGATGTAGCTGGAGGTAGAAACCAAGAGACACAGGACAGAGAAGAGGGGAAGGTGGAGATGAGGGAGAGGCACCATGTCAGCCAGGCCTGGGTCATCTCTCAGGGTGGGCAGACTCAGAAGAGCTGGGCAAGAAGCAGTGCTAGTCCAGCTGCTAAGCACCGTTTAGTACTTCAGGGACAGGATGCTGGTGGGTGTGTCCGTCCGCCGTCCCCCTCCTTAGTGTCCTCAGATCCCCTCTTCCCCTTTTCCCTTGCAGCTGGACTGAAATCCCACTCCCTATTACCTCCTGCTCCTGGGTTTCCCGGGAAGCCACTTCCAGGCACCAAGCAAAGAACAGGGAGCAGTGGTAAGGAGACCTCACATTTTTCTTTGTATGCCCCAAGCCACCCGACAACTTCACAAAGGAAGACTGCAAACCGGCAATGAAACAAGCAGGGCAGGGCAGAAGCCTCGGCGGGTGTCTCCCCTGAGCCCCCGGCCGGCTCTACCACACCGGGCACCGTGACGGACCGGGGCGGGGGGCGGCCGGGAAGACGCGCTTCTGCAAGGGCCGCATCAGCCACTAAGACTCCGCTGGGGTCAGGAGCTAGAGAGGGAGCGATTCCCGTCTCAGAGAATTCCCAGCCCCAGCGGGATGGGAGCGGGTGCCCCTCCGCCTGTCTCGGGGTGTTCGTCGCTGCCGCCTGGCATGGAGCGGCCCGAGCCCGCCCCGGCCCCGCCATCCCCACCCTCCGTCCTGCTGAACCACGTCGGCCGGGGAAGTTGGCTCTGGAAGCGACGCGTCCTCAGCCCTGAGCTCTAGTGGGGGAGGGGGGCAGGGGAAGAAAGAAGGGTTAACGGGAAGGAGAGATAAATATGGAATTATGAGGGACTGGGAGGACGGACACACGGACACACAGACACACACCCCTTCCCCGGAGTCACAGCCATCGTCCCTGTTCCCCCTCTGCTGCTCCAGCTGCTCTGCAAAAAGGTTAGAAAGAAACAAGACTGGGAACCCACCGTGTCCTCCGCGGAGGGAGACCGGGGAGCGGTAGATAGAGATAGGCACAGAGTGGTGCTTGCTGCCGTGGAAGTGATGCTCATACTGAGCCTGAGATACAGACGAGGAAGAGGAGGCAGAAGAAGCCACGTTAGAGGAACTCCACACAGAGCTGACGATACATCCCCAAAAGAGGGAGCACATCCACAGGGTCCAGGCGGGGCGGCGTCCCGGGCAAATGCTGGGGTCTATTCTCAGGTGCATGGTCAAGGCACAGGACACCTACAGACGGACAGTCTGAATTCCAGGCAGGGAGACAGGATAAGGTTCATGATGCCAGGGGACCCATGCTAGCAGAAAGGAGAGTCGCTTCCGAGGCTCTAGGGCGTGCGTGTGTGTTCAAGAGGCAAAGAGACAGTATGTGTCTGTGAGAGTGAGCGAGTGCTAGAAGGAAAGGGGAGGGAAAGGGGAAGGTTAGTAACCACACACAGCAGAATAAGACGCGCCGTTTCCCAGGGCTGGATCTACTGTGCCAGGAACCCCGCGGCCGTACCGAGCCTCCAGGAGAGCGCAGGAAAGCCGCACATGTCAGCGCGAGGGTCCTGGAGCTTGCACTTGTCAGGTTCCTCCAGGATCACGGGGTCCTTGAGGACTTTTCCCTGCCTGCGATCCCTGTCTCTCACTTTGCTGAGAGGGACTACTGAAAGCGAAAAAGAAGAAATAAGCCAGAGACCCCAGGTAAATTTTTGATTTTTTTTTTTTTTTATCCCAATTCCAGAGGGTTTCTGTTGCTTCTCCACTAGCAAGTGTTGCAATGCAGAACTGCTAGGCACACGCACACGCGCGCACAACACACACACAGGGATCCGGACTGTTATCCTCCTTCCACCGGATCCAGGCGACCGAGGGCTCAAGCCGATGAACCCCGCGCAGCCGGGGAAGGCATCGCCAGGTCTTCCCAGAGGGGCAAGCGCGGAGGAGAGGCCGGAG
>JAAGNO010006400.1:0-17066 GCA_033439905.1 Ceryle rudis | reverse complement strand
ATGAAAACACAAGGGAAAATGAAAGCAAGTGAAAAAGGATACATAAATGCCAGGATACATAAATATCCTGGCAGGATGGGATGTGGAAGCGCTGGCCAGCGGGCGGGTGCCGGGAGCGGCCCTGAGGCGTTGGGGCGGGCCCGGGGGGGGCCCGTTCCCCCTGAGCGGGGAGGGGCTGAGCTGAGCTGGCAGTGTCCCCTGCGCCGTACGAGGAGAAAAACACTCGCTTGTAGATTGAGCTACCACTGTCCCCTGCCCCGAGCTCCCCGCAGGCTCCTGCCCTCCCGGCGCTGGAGTTCCTGTCACAAAGCGCGATGCGATGACAGGGGTTAGGCCCCCTGGACGCACACCGGGCTTCCCGCCGCCTCCCGCGTTCGCTGCGGGCCTGTGCCACCGGCAGTACGTAAGTTTGGGAGAAGTGCAGCCTGCTGGCAGAAATCTATCTTTTCCCATCGACGCCCTGCAGACGCCCTTTGGCCTCCTCAGAGTGTTCAGCGTGGTTATCCCTTTCCTGTATGTCGGGACTCAGATCAGTAAGAACTTCGCAGCCCTACTTGAAGAACATGACATCTTTGTGCCAGAGGATGATGACGACGATGATTAAAGGGTATGTCATTAACATCACTAGCAATCTAATAATTTATGCTTCCTGTTTGTCTTGAGGCAGGGAGGACAATGTCAGAATATACATACAGCAGCAGCTTGAAAAAACAGGTTTGCAATTAAACACAGGGACATAGTACTGCCTCTGGCTACAAACTTTTCTGTTCTAGGCCAGACTGCAAATGTGAAATCTCCATAACATACATTTGTTAGAGATTGGACTAAACTGATGATGTTTTAGATCTTGTCATTTGAATCAGAAATAAATGGTAGTCAGTGAGGGTGTACACTGCAGACAGGGAAGAGGGACTTCAATGTTTGTGTATTGCATGTCTTAAAAGAAGAGCAATGAAGCTGGTGAAGGGTGTAGAGAATGAGTCTTATGAGGAGCACCTGAAGGAACTGGGGTTGTTTACCATGTTAGAAGAGAAGGCTCAGGGGAGCCCTTATGACTCTGCAACTACCTGAAAGGGGGTTGTAGAGAGGTGGGGTTTGGTCTCCTATTCCAAGTAACAAGTGATAGGATGAAATAGCTTCAAACTGTGCTAGGGTAGTTTTAGATTGGATGTTATGAAAAATTTCTTCAACAAAAGGGTTGTCAAGCACTGTAACAGGCTGCCCAGGGAAGTGGTGGAGTCACCATCCCTAGAAGTATTGAAAAGACATGGTGCTTTGGGACGTGGTTTAGTGGTGGGCAGTGTGTTTGTGGTTGGACTCAAGGGTCTTCTTCAATCTAAATGATTCTGTTCTACATGTTTATGTGTTTAGAAGTCTTTGGGTAACTCACAGAATGACTTGTTTTAAAAGAGAATCACTTACCGTATGAAATTTTGATAGAGGCAAACAATTTAAAGAGAATTCCAGAATCCATCAGAAGAAACTGGCTGGTGGGTGTTACAAAGCTGGTCTCTGGAGTAGTTTGGACAATTCATATTCATTAGATAAAAGCAGAAGTAATTCACCTTTATCTGCACTACACTACACTTTCTACCATTTAATGTTATTCCATTTGCCTTGCCCTTGTGTAAAGACTTGAGTCTGGGTGTGTTTCTTTAGAGAACAAAGAAGCTGGTTTAAAGAAATTGTAATAGTATTGTTTTATAATCAGTTTGGTGGATATGCTCCATTTGATAGAGGGATTTTCCAGCATGCACTGCACAGCTGAAAACAAATTATTAAGACTGCAATGGCCTGTTAGAGACTCCTCTTATGTAAACCCCCACCATGTGTTGCTCAGGGGGAAGGGGCAGGCTGGAGCTCAGTACAGTGTATCTAAGAGTAACAGCTTATTATTCTATTTGCAGAACTTTAACAGAAGAACAGGAGGGAGAAAACCATTGACAAAGCAATGGTTCCAACATCTGTCACCTCTGTTTTGCCCTTCCTAAATGGGACAGGGGGCTCTGTATCCCCTTTGCCAGTGAGCGTCCTGTGCATGTCTGTATGATGGAAATTGTAGATCAGGGTTGAAGGAAGTGCTTGACAGGTCTTGCACCCTTGCACACAAACACATTCTCACCTCATCAAAAACTGCTTGGGATTCCTTTTATTAGCAATATAGGAAACAATTAAACATCAAGAGATTGAGATGTATGACTTTGGTCTTGTGTTTTTATTAATTATGTGTCTATGCCCAAGCATTTCTGTCTTAATGTTTCTACCTCCGTATGTCTGTCCCCCTGAGGAGACTCACCTCATATTTATTTCTTGAGTCTGTTCAGTAACTCAGGACTAACCTACTGTATGTGACAGGAATCCTAGAGCAAGCAGCAGCCCCACAACACAGCCCCATTAAAAGAACTGGGTGCATATTGACTCTGCAGTTCAAATAATACTGATTTACAACCCAGCAGGTATAGCTGATGGAGACTATAGCATTAATTTCACCTCACTTAGGATTAGATACAGTATTATCATCACAGAGGTAAGTTTTGAGTAGTTTTGGTAAAAGGTTAAGTCCACAAGTGACTAACTCACTGATGTGTTTTATAGCATTTAATCTCTGAACAGTGAAACTCTAAGCACTCTGGCTCCAAGTACCCAGTACTTCCTTCTGCATGAGCGCTAACACATTTATTTTCTTAGCTGTGTATAACCTTCAACTTTTCATAGGAGTGTTTACTATTGCAATTAAATTCTTACATAATAGACTTAGAAGGACTTCTCTACTGCTAGGGCATATGTAGAGTATCTTCAGTCACATCAGACCAGCTGTTTTCTCAAATATCTTGACAGGTAATTTTTTTTTTTTTTTTTAAACCAGCACTGCCCCAGTGTGTGTCTCATGTTTCTGCCCACTTCTCCTGACTGCCCACTTTTCCCTTCAGTATTTATGTAGCTGCTAAAAAAAAAAAATCTTTTAATGTTGTGCACATGAGCAGGGTGCATAGTTCAAACAGCCACATTTGCTCCCTCATTATTTGGCACTGTTTTTGATGTTTGCTCTGTGACTCTCCCATGTAGCTACTAAGAGAAAAGGGAACCTGCAATCTGAGTAATCCCAGGACCTGTAGTGGAATGCAGCTGGCAGGTTAAGTCACTCAGTATCTCAGTTTCCCGCTCCTTTCCCAAAGCCACCTGAGAAGCAGTTCCTCCAGTTTGTCTGCTCTTGGGAACCAAAAGTGTCCCCAATCCCATTTTCTGTAGCACTAAATTTCTTATCACTGCTTTCTCTCAGCATCTCTCCTGGCCCTTTCTGGCTGTGTCAACCTTGTCCTTAAAAACACCTTACACTTTCAGGGGCTCAGCCCCTAGGTACACATACGTACACATCCCTGAGGAGTGCTGCTTCACAGTCCTCCTGTGGGGAAGAAAGCCCCAGTGTTCAGACAAGGACAGAAAGAAGTCTGAGTGTACTATAAAGATTCGGTGCTGACCACACATGGGGGAGCTCCAGCACCATTACCTGTTGAAAACCCATTCTGACTGGTGAAAGAGCAGATTCTCCTTGTCCTCAAAAGGGAGCTGGTAATTCCTAATTCCATTAAGGAAGTGATGGTAGGACACTATCTGCTTAGCATCAAAAGCTCTTATAGAGCCTCCCTATTCTAGACAACAGTATAATACTCCATTTTTCCAGGTAATTTCATTTTACAGAAGATTCTGGTGGTATTTTTATTGCACAAAGGGCTTTATTTGCCTATTGGATTTTATGCTGTTTTCTGTGAGGAAGTAAACAGAGACTAGCATCCAAGTAAAAACCACAAAGTCAACAAAGTCATAGCATGAAATTGCAAAACACTATATGAATACAGATGAGCCTCAAGCATAAGAATATTTCTGTGATTACAGTGGCTTTTCTGAAGGCCCACTCTTCCTTCCACAGAGCTAACACCTGTGCACAGGGCCGCAGGCCAAGCAGAAAGCCACATAGCCAGGTTGTGTTGTGGTTATTCAGCCAACACCCCAGGGCAAGTGATGGGATAAACTCTATCCAGTGAAAACATCCACTGGCAAAACTAGAATATCACAGCTCTTCACACAGACCATAATAACTTGCCCACACTCTAGATTCTGAGTCAATAGGCTCCAATATGCTATACAATCTTTCTGTACAGAGCCTTTTCTATTAGATAGAACTTTATTTGTGATATGAGGCAGGAAGACAGAGAGTCAATCTCTCAAGGATCATGGCCCGCATAGAATTTGGACAGAAAGTCTTTAGGTCGTGGGGTTTCTGTCTCGTGGAAATACCTCATGATGTGAGTCCTCTGCTTCCATACATTAATGGTTTCTTGAAGATCCATTTTTCCCTGCATACAGACAAAAGAATTTTAGACTTTCTCAGAGCCTGAGTCTAACAGCACTATGAAAGTTACCCAAATGCACTTAGAAACACTCTTTAAGATAGCCACATCCACAATCTGTACTCCTGGACTGCCTGTATCACCTATACTGCGACACAAATATATACTGTTGTTGCCTTGTGACTTTATTGCTTCATGTCCTCTACTAACAAGCCACTTGTATCCACAGCGCAGATTCCAGTATCACTACCACAGAGATATTAAGCTTAACTTCTTTATGACTCCAGTCTATGATTTACTGTACTGGTTTCAGATGATGGCAGCACAGGGCAAAATGAGACTGCTGGAATTGTCACCTACTGTATCATCTAGGATTGTGGTCCTAGATCTTTTTCATTATGTAAATATAGACTTACTGTCTTGAAATGCAAGTACAATGGCTGAGCAGGGCTGTCTTTCGGTGGAAGCTTTCTAATGCATCAGACCTGCAGACGTCAGTTACTGTTGCTCAGACCCACTGTGCAGCCTTGCCCTACTCTCAGTATGCTGATTACTGCTTTCAACAAGACAGGTCTCAGATCTGAGACAGAGCCAGATGCTTTTCGGACTTGGAAGTGTTTTGCCAACCAAAGCCAGTGTCCCACCAAGTACTGCCACTCTAATGTATGTTTCAGAACCAGTGAAGTAAACCACAACCCCGTAAGAAAACAACAAATAAACCAAAGCAAACAAATAAAACACCACCAAAAAAAAACCAAACCCCAAAACAAACATGCAAATGTAAACACACCATCAACCCAAACCTTGGTTTTTCAATTACTATTCTACTTGCCATACACTTCCTCTTTTGAGCATCTGCAAACTGGAAGAGCCAGTACACTTAATGACAGAAATCTGTCTTCCACCAACTCTTAACTCACCTGACCCCATGTTCCTCTGCCTGCTGAAGCTGCTTGATCCCTTATCATCAGGTTTGTGGACAGAGATAAACCAGTGTGGATTGCACAAACTGAAATAAAACTGTCCCTCTCCTCCATAATGCTTGCCACCAATTACCCACTCTCACATTATTTGTAGCTTCAACAAAATAGGACTAACTTGATTGTACCTTAATAACGAGCATGTCTATCACCCGTGGATCTGTAACGTGGGCATTCTTCATGAACATCTCCCGCACCTTGTTTCGTCCCTCTTTCACTGTGATGTCCAGCTGGTATAGGTGTACTATGAAAAACAGAACACCCACAGAGGTCATATACATTGTTTTTTATTTTTCCCCACTGACAGTGTGCAACTCAACACTACAAATCACTACGCAGTCATTTGTTCTTGCAATGGCTGCCAGCTTCACCAGTAATATTAGCTCAAAGTGATTAAACATCACAGGCTATGGTGCGAACCCCAGTGCAGTTTTGAGAATGCAGGCAATCATGCCGCACACCCCACTCTGGAGAATTAACGCTAGATTTCTCTTCCCTTTAGCTAGAAAAGCTAAGTGTTAAGTAAGGCATGAGAAGACCAGGATTGCCTGTCCTGACCTCCCTCAGTCTCCGGTCTGGGGAGGCAACTGGGCCGCAGACGGCGAGGCGCGCTGGGGCAAGGCAAGTCTGGGGGATCAAGGCCGGGAAGGGCAAGGCAAAGCCGGCTGCGCCAGGCCGACGGGCCTGTGCTGCCCCCGGGAGCAGCCAAGAGCTCACCACCCCGCAGCCGCTGCAAGGCCCCGAACAACGGCGTCCAGCCGTCCCCAGGCTGGGGGTCTGGGCGAGGAAGGGGCCACAGCGAGTTGAGGCGGGACCCCTCGTACCCAGGAATAATCGTCACGCCCCGACGAGCCCTTTAAGAACCCAAGGGCTGCGGGGCGGCTGTTACGACCTTGAGCTCGCGTGCCCGCCCGCGCATACGTGGGGCCGGCTCCGCGCTCCTCACCCGTGTTGGGCACCTCGCGGTACCAGGCCCGATACAGCTCCCTCACGCGCCGCCTCGCCTCGCCCAGGGAGCGGCTGAAGATCGGCTTCACCGCGGCCGACGCCGCTCCTTTGCCCGCTACCGCCATCTTGTCACCGCGGCGGCCCCGGCCCCTTCCCCGTCGCCGGTGGGAAAGCGCAAGAGCACGGCGACCCTTTATTG
Source organism: Ceryle rudis (assembly GCA_033439905.1). Lineage (NCBI taxonomy): Eukaryota > Metazoa > Chordata > Aves > Coraciiformes > Cerylidae > Ceryle > Ceryle rudis. The sequence continues at coordinate 10,590 of JAAGNO010006400.1, read as the reverse complement.
GCCGGATGCGCTGCCACTCCAGCCCTTGGGGCCTGGCAAACAGCTCGCTAGGTCGGGAGAAAGGCCAATCATCGCTGGCTGCGAGGGGAGGAGCAGACCGGGGGAGAGGCTCCCGGCGCCGTTGGGCCTGCACGATCCCGTTTGCACCTCCCGGGGCGGAGCCGGGCAGGGGCGGAGCCGGGCAGGGGCGGGAGCCGGGCGGGGGCCAAAGGGAAAGCCGAGAAAGGGGAGCCGGGCTGCGCGGTGGGTACGAGGAGGTGTGGGTTTCGTCTGGTAAGGCCCACCGAGGCGTGGCCTTGGAGGTGCCGCGGTCTCATGACAGCCTCTGTGGAGGCAGGGGCTGCGGGCGGGAAGGGTTGGCTGACAGATTCGTGTTGTGCAACGATCCGTTTGTTCTCTTTGCCTCTAAAATGCCACACCAACGGATGCTTGCACATTCAGGTTCACTTTCAGTGCATTCTTGCCTTCTAGAAAGACGGTCCCTGCTCGAGCTATACCCGTGCTTTTTATCCAAATACACAACTGGTGGACTCCTTGCCTTTTGAAGTTTAGTTCACTGAAACATTCTCTTTATAAAAACAATTACGTACGTGCTGGTAAATAAAACCCCAAGGATGTTAGTTCAGTTCAGTGTCAGTAACACTGAAAGGATCATGAAAGAACAGATGGGGTGCTGGCTGTAAGGAGAGAAATGTTAAGTGAGTATCTGAGACAGATGTAGAGCAGCACTGTGAGACAACCACAAAGAGGAGGGCATGAGAAAAAAAGACATTTCAGGCCATTTTTATTCTTTCAGATTATTTTCTAGATGAAAAGCATAAATGTGCAGTTCCTGCTGAAGTAAAAATATTAAAAATTGTAATAATAAGTATTAGCATAATTCAGTAGCTTTCATAGCTTCCAAAATTGCTATTGGAAAGATAAGATACAAACGTGTGCACGTGCATGCACTCAGTTCAGAGATTTATTTTTTTTTTAAATTGTGGTTATGAGTAGAAACTCCTTTATGCTAAGTGCCTTTTCAGCCATGTGGTTAAAAACTAGGTACTACTAATCTAAACACCAACATACCTTAACACCTTGCAAAACAATGTCAGGGATATTGCAGGAAAAAAAAAGTGAGCTCTAAAATCTACAACTATACTGTTTCAAACAGTGTAACTCCAGCTCTTTGTGGTTCCGAACCTGCCCAAGAGCTGACGTTAAGTGATGCCGAAAAGAAAATTACTTTTCAGGACCTAATTAGCAGAGATGGTAACTATAAACGCCAGGATTTCTCTTGAATAGGACTATCTGTATTTCACAAATGACCTGCTTCTGTGGCTGAAACACCATATGGATTATTTATGTACTATAGATTATCATGTATATTTATTATTATGAACTTCTTGGTATTTACTCCTACTGGAGGCATAGTGGGACATAAAGATTGTAAGGACTAAAACTTAGTTTCTTTGGGCTATAAATGAAGACACTGCAATATGTGTGCAATAGACACAAGTATGCAAAAAAACCAGGAAGGAACGAAGGGGATATGTATGTATTGGATGGTAAGATTTTTCAGGAGCATTTCTCTGAAAGATGTCCCCTTGTTGGAGCTGAAGCCCTTGCCCTGCCCACCAGCAGCATATGCCAAATCAGCTGACTGTCCCTGGGTTGTTTTTTCAGGAATGGAGCCAGAGCTGTACTTACCTGGGCACCAGGCAGAGGCACATGCTGCTGTGTGGGACAGCTCTGCATGGGAGGCTCTGCTGGGTATGCTATGGGGCTAACAGGGAAGAGGATGGGCCAGGAATACCTGACAGATCTTTCCAAGTTTTATTGGCTCTTAGAATTGACAAGACCCCAGGTCTGTCCTTCACCCAGGATGCCCTTGTATTTCAGTAAACTAATTCAGGACTAACAAATCTTTCAGTAGCTATGTGCTCAGTGAATTGCTTCTGCAACCAATGAGAGCCCGAAGTACAGCAGAGCTGGCTGATTAGGCATATAGGTACTTGCAAACTTGACCGTTGTTCATAGCTTGCTATGGCTGTCTGATTCAAGATCTGGGACTGGAAGTAAGCTAAAGTATATATTGGGCCAGATTCTTACTTTACACAGCTGGGGACATCTGGACAGTGGTGGCCTGTGAGTGAAAGGAGGTTGGTGTGCACTTATCTTGGGAAAGCTCGCACCAGGTATGGGTGTGGGGATTTTGTGAGAGCAAAGTGACCATCCTCTCGCAGCCTGGGCTGGTCCTCTGGCAGCACAAAGGTGAATTTCTGAAGGAGAGTGGTAAAGAAAATGAAGAGCTCCATCCTGGCCAGCTGTTCCCCCAGGCAGACACGGCGACCTGCAGGAGAGGGAGTAGAAAGTGTCCGTGAAAGAGGGCATTAAAACCACACTAGAGTCCCTGTGAGGAGCAGATCACTCCTCCCGTGCCTCTGACTTAACAGCTGGATCCTTCCCTCAGATTTACCTGCTGAGAAAGGCAAGAAGGCCTCTGGTTTCACAAACTGCCCGTTTGCATCCAGGAAGTGTTCAGGGTAAAACTCATTGGGCTTCTCCCAGACTGCCTCATCCTTCAGCACTGAAGACAAGTTGGTGATGACTGTCGTCCCCTGTGCTCCCCGGCAAGAGGAAACAACTTACGTGAGAACAGCAGCATTATCTTGGCACAACAGGTCAGGGCTAGTCCCTCTTTAGTGCTTATCTCACAGCTAATAGCAACCATTGCTCAGTGCTTCAGGATAAGGCACCAATCTCCTCCTCTGTCTCTCATTTAAAGCGGAGGTAAAGCAGGCACTTTTCCAATGACATACGGCACCTGCCCTATGCTCTGAAGCATGTGAACTTTCACAATTTGTATCCTTACAAAGGCCACTGTGTGCAAATGCTCATTTCATGGTTACACAGTGGAAACAGCCCCTGCTTCTCAGATTCTCCTGAACTCGTTTTATAGCTGGAGAGAAAAAGCTGACTGACAGACTTCAAAGCCTAACTTTCACAGGGGCTATGGGAAACCAAAAAGCTTTCCTGCTTCACATGTCAATGGTCTAAGCTAGAGGAGAATATTGCAAGGGTAAAAAAAAAAAAAAAATCCCAGGCTTGCATTGCCACCAGTGCTGCCAGGACAGCTGCCTGTCACAATGGCAGTGGACTGAATGCCAGTAGCATTTGAATAGCTTCAGAGATGAGAATTTCAACTACTCTCATCTTAGGAAAGTCAGTAAGCTGGTGTAGTGTGCCTCCAGAGAGCCTGTTAGGCCCCATTACTTTCTCTTTCCGATATAGGCAGTGAATGTCACAGCTCATCAAGAGGAAAGCAAACATTTGCACTGAGCTGGCACTGCAGTCAGGTTCCCACATAATCAGCAGAAACCTAGAGCACAAATGTGACCATCTGCCTGGATGTTTCAAAATGTCCCATTTCAATGCTCGCCAGTGACTGTAACTTGGGGCTAAAGTGCAACGCTGCAGAGCTGTGCAGGATCACCCACACCCCATGCCTTGTGCCTGCGCAGGGAGAGGATGCTGCATGGCCTATCTGGTCACGGTCACCTTGGGAATGAAGAAGCCTTGCAGCTCAGTGTCACAATATGTCATGTGAGGTAGTCCAATAGGAACAACATCCCCATAGCGTTGCACTTCATGGATCACAGCATTGGTGTAGGGCATGCTTGCTTGGTCCGTCATGGTGGGTGATCTCTCTCTGCCAATCACCTTATTGATCTCTTCTTGGACCTTACCTGAAAGCAGCACAGCTAAGAAATTAAAATGCCCTTAGGTAAACAAAAGAGACTGGTACAAGATGTAGGAAGGCTGGCAGCATGAGACTGTAAATGCTCAGTGAGAGCAGGACAAGCAGTTAGAGAAAGGAACAGAAACTAGAGGGAATGCATTTGTTTTCAGTTGCTCAGAGCCATCTGACAGTGTCTTTAATAAAGAACTTGTCACTTGACATTCTACCTTACCCCTCCTCTATGCAGCTGAAAGAGTAGCTGGGCAGGCAGCATTAGCGAATTAATACAGACTAGCATCTATTCCAAATACCGGAAAGAGGGTACTCTGGCTACTGAATGTCCCCAAGTAGCCTTCAAAATGAAGGTGAGAGCGAACTTGCCCTTCCAACTCCAATCTTTTTTTTATCAAGGCTTCCACCCTGCCACTGGTCCCTGCCAGAACAGCTGTTTGGGAAGTGCTTCTGCTAGACTACCTACCACCAAAGCTGGCCCTCATTGCAAAATCCCCAAACCATGGAGAGAAGATGTTCCGTCTCCTCACAGACAAACGAGGGTTACAAGGAAGACACCACACCTCTGCCAGTCTTCTGACTTACTTTGTATTTCTGGGTGGAGAAGCATGTACAGAATTGCCCACCGGAGAGTGGTGGATGTAGTCTCAGAACCAGCAGCAAACAAGTCTGCAGTCACCAGACGAAGGTTGTTATAATTGAAACCCTTCTCCTCAGCTGCCTTACCCTGTGGAAAGCAAACAAGTGGGTGATTGGAGTAGGGGTACTTGCTGGGTGAGGCCATTGGTCCAGAGAAGTACTGAGAAGCACTAGGTCCATTTTTGCTAAGAAGTTCATTGGGAGAGTAGAGCACAACACAGACAACAGTCTGTGTATGACTGATGTACTTTGTTAACCCTGTTACAGCCTGTATTTGAAGGTCATCAGTCACCTCCCATGTCCTGAGAGATGAAAACTACCTTCAGGACAGAAGTGAGAACCTTGTGCTCTCAACTGAAACAACCAGCTGGCCACTGCCACTTGCCATAACATCCTCCCCCAGAGGAGGTGGGACATACTTACGCAGGGTTGATAAGATCACAAAACCTACGCAGTGGAGAGAAGGCTGCATTGATGTGGCAAATGCAAAATTAACAGTATTTTGAAGGGGGTTATCTATAGTTATGCATTACAGATTCTCACTGCTTCTGCCCTGCTATTTCCTTACAATCAAAAAAAAAAAAAAAAAGATCACTACTGCCTATTAAGTCTTCAACACCAATTTCAGCAAAACTGGTCTCATCCAAATGCTAATTGAGCTCAGATTTGTTAGCATATGAGATATGACAAGCTCTCTGCATGAGTTCATCTGCTTGTCTTTTCTAATCCTCTTTATACTTTCCTAGGGACTAGCTTCTGTTAAGTTATTCTGTATATTTTGATACTGTTGTAATATGAATAGCAATTAATAAGGCATTTTAGGACTCAACTATTATTCCAATAAAATATCTCTGGCAAGGGACCTATGGTGCTGACCTGACCAAAGTTAACTCAGTAGTGGGATTTATAAGGCTGGCTTATCAGGGGACCTTAATGAACAGAAGAGGGATGTGACAAGAGGCAACACGGTCAGGCTCACATCCACCCCCAAATAGTATTGCTCAGTGGAGAGTGACATAGGTCACATTGCTCTGTCCTTGTGATCTGGGGAGGGCTAACACATGGGCTGGAGGTGCCCAGCTCCCGCAGCATGGCAGGGTTCATAATGCAGAGCAGCAGCCCAGCCTGAGGACAATGATGGCAGAAGTAATTAGAAGCAATTCACAGGCAGAATTTGCTACTGTTACTCATCTGGCACTTGAAATTTAGCGAATCCATGTGCAGAAGTATATGGTGGATGGACAGGCAGATGCAAGTATCTTTGATTTTGTACTGACTTTGTGCTTGACTGAATCAAAGGAAAGACTCCTTTTATTTCAGTGAGGTTCAGATTTAGGCCTTCATCTGATCCATAAGGAACTAGTTCTTAGCAAGGAATTCAAAAACACACATTCTGAAGTAGATGCCATCTTTCCAAGTCATAACTTGGTTTAAAGACAGGCTATGGACTGGGCAATGATACCAAAAAGTCAATCTGCTGTTGTAGTTTTTTAGCTGATTTTGAGGCATCAGTCATTAAGTCACTGACATACACAGAATCCTGCATGTTGACTTGTACCTGGCACAAACTTAGAAATATTAATGAATTCTCACTAATAATTGCCTTTTAAATGTCTTCAAAATGGTGCAGGCTGGAAGGAAGGGACTTGCTAGACTCTGAGCGAAACATGAAGGTAAAAAATGGGAACAAGATCATCAGTAGATAATATGATCTCTTAATACAATAAAAGAGGTTACAATGTGAAGAATTTAACACCTTCTCAAGATAAAACATGGTATGAAAAATAGGAAAATAGTTAGTAAGAGGCTTTATACAGCTTTATGAGGAAAGTCAGCTTCTATCAACAAGTTTGAACAGGCAGAGAAATTGCCCCTGGACTCAGAGGTTCCTCTGGTGTCACCTTACCTTCTCCATTTCCTTTAAAAATGCATCAGTGAAATCTCGGATGTGAGCACGATTCCAGGTCTGCATGTGCTTATCTATGAGCACATCTATGAAGTCCATGAATGCCTTTTGCCCTCGAAAGACTTTCTGTGGCACTCCAGGGAGGTGCAACAAAATAGGCACCACATTAAGAAGCTGGGATGTCAGAACCAGAGAGAGAGAGAGAGAGAGAGAAAGAGATTATGTGATGCAAAAAGAAAAATCATGAGAACACAATGCTCTCAAGCAACAGAGGGCAGCTTCTTACAGCACGTATTACCCTCTTGGTTTACCTGAGTCAGGAATCCAGCTTCTTCATTCAGGGATTTTTCAAACAAATGTAACAGCTTCTTGAATGTCTGATCACCGTAGTCGAAACGCTCTCCATAGATGATGGTGCAGATCACATTGCAGACTGCATTATTTACAAGAAAACGTAAATCGAAAGGACAACCTAAAAAGGGAAATGGAGGCCAAGCAATGAAGCTAAGAAACACCAAGCTGTTGCACCTCATCTGTCAGCAGTGAGAATATACAGGTGACTTCTTGATGCCTTCTAAGAAGAAGGCCCCAAACCACTCAAAGTACAAATGCATCATACTAGGAGTGAAGATCTTCTCATCTCTTAGTATTAATTGGTTGATCCTTGTTTAAAGGAGAAAACTCCCAAGAAAAGCTGAGTTGAGGGGTTTTTCTGTGACTTGACAGATAACACTTTGTTTCGTGTCTAGATGACAGGTGATGTGCTGTGAAAATTCTCAGCTGCACTTTTATTGCGTGTGATAATATCAATATGTTCCTCTAAACTTCATAAAGGTAAGAGTTACCCAGCTCTGGCAATAATTAGATTTTTATGTCTTTAGCTCTATTTATTTCCTATTTGATTCCTGTTTCAAATGGATTAGTGTTACAGTAGTCCCACTGTGTAAAGTAGAAGTGGCTTCAAGGTAGAGCAGGGTCATTAACGCACACTGGAAACATTGCATTTGCTTAGGAAGAGAGCACTGCATGCAGACGAGAGTGGCTGCAGTATTACTTCTCTCTCTGCATCACTGTATTGCATTTTTCTGTGATCTCTCCATCCTTCTGGATGTGACATACCTTCTTCTGAATTGACTGCAGAGCACAGAAATCCAGCTTCTTCTATTACTCTCTCCTCCAAGGACTTCTTTCCCATCCCAAAGTTCCTCAAGGTAGAGAGCGTGAATTTTCTTAGCTCCTTCCAGACATGCCCATATCTTGCAACAACAATCCCTGGAATTATGGATAAGGAAGAAATGTCAGGATCCGTATATCAAGCAAAGTTCGCTAGAGAATAGCAAATAGGAGTTTGGAGGTACAGCTCTGTGTGGATAGATGGAAGAGTCTGACCTTGTACAGCTTGCTCATACAGCAATTCTAAAATCGAATTACTGCACCTTCTAATGCATGTGCCTGGCTATCAAAGACAGAGGGGGGATTCAAGGATGAAGGAATCACTCCCCTCTTAAACCATTAGCATAGCACCCTCAGCTTGTGTGAACTGGGTAGCAGCTTGTGCCATCACACAGGACGTAAGGTTGAGACACATGGGCTGGACGCTGGATACTAGTCCTGGAAGACAGTTTCAATTTTTTTTGGTGACAGCAATAATGTGCACATAGTATGTGAGCACAGCACTTATCACTGGGTGTCGGGAGCTACCAGCTCCAGCTCTGGCAGGAAAGTTGTACCACTGACAGTATCTGAGCTGCTGAAGAGGTGTGTGCTAGCACCTGGAGCTTTACTACAAACACTAAGGGGAACCCCCTTTTCATCAAATCTGATTTTGACATCACCAAAGGTGACAGACATACGAGACAACTGACCAGAGGGACATTAGAAGGTGGCACCATACTTAGAACATTTTCCATCCCCACCATCTACCCATTCCTCCTTGTGCTAGTGCCAGCAGGGAATATCTGTCTCCAAGAGACTTGCCTTCAGATTTTTTTCCATAGCCCACATGTTCATATACTGGAAAGTACGGCCGGTCAGCAAAGTCCTCTGATCTGTGGACCAGGGCTTCCTTCACTGCTTTATACCCATTCAGTACTACCAGGTTGGTCCAGCAGTTTTGGAGGTTGAAGATGTTTCCATACTTCTTGTGAAGCTGCCAAAATAAAAAAGTATGTCCCTGAAAATGAGCGGAATGCCATGTCAAAAATATCACCATATCTTTCCTTAGGGCTGTTACTATTTAGTGATCTGTGAGGTCCTATTATTAGGAGACCTTCAGCTGTTCTTTGACCTTTGTCTTTGCAGTGCAACAGTTCAGAGTGAACTGTTCCGTGTTCAGAGCTGAAGCAGGGATCAACGGTCTGTGAGTGGAGAGATTTAGAATATAGCTGTTCTGGCAAAACTGTTGCCATGACCAATGTATGAGTATTTTGGCTCTTGTCTGACAACACAAGGTCAAGGACCTTTTTGGGGATTTTCAAAGGCTGCATGCTCAACAACAAATTATTTCCTAATGCTTCATCTGAAAGACTACACAGGTTTAGAGTTAGTCTGCTGCTGCTAGAAGGAACTATTGATGATACGGTGATATTTTTTTAAAATTTTCTTATTATTAATAATATTTATTTTATTTTTAATATGCATTCATTCCTAAGGCTCTATCCAGACCCCAGTTCCCAGAAATACAGTTGGAAAAGGCAATTCCACACTGGAGTCAACTTCCTCCCTAAAAGGAGTGTACATATCTAGTGAGAGTGGCAACTGGCATACACCCTGCATCTGTTGTGATCTGTAACAGACATAATGCTGACAGCAGGATGGCTGCACAGGTGAGAGGCCTGTCAGGCATGCAGTCACCATGGGAGCTTGCCAGGGAGCTAATGCTCCTGTAGGTAGACAAGCCCTTTGACTGGACATAGACTCCCAGAAAGGCACGTTGAAGCTCCCCTGCTAGTCAGTGCTTCCGACCATGTTGCTGGAAGACAATGCAATAGTAGAAGTGCCCCAAACTGTGCTCTGTTTTAATTTTTTTTTTTACTCTTTTTTTCAGGAGTGGGGTGGAGCGGGGTTTAAAAAGCTGTGTCTTCATTTCTGTGCTGTAGCAATGCAAAGAACTGAAGTACCTAAGACTGAATTTGCAGTGGAGTTGGAAAGAGAATTAGGCCTTCACTGGCACTAGAAATACATAATTAAAAGTGATCACTGCTCAAGATTGTGGTTAGCATGACCCTGGCATGATGTGATTTGAAAATGGTAATATTTTGGACTATATGCAAGCAAATAATACAAATGCTATATTTAGTTTTTTCCATTTGGCAGGGTTTGGTTAGACAGCTGAACAGTGCCAGCCTAGAGAAAAGGCCTTCAGTTTGCAGGCTGAAGCACCAAACCCCTATGGTTTATCTGCTGCAAGCTCTGCTGTGCTTTTCCTTGGAGAAAAGCTAAGCCCTGACTTTGAATACAAATGCTCCTGAGATGTTGGGTGTTGCTGCTGGGGCAAATCCTGCGGGATGATCCCTTTAACTGAAACTGTCACATGCCTGTAGGTGGGCTTAAGTAACTCCAAGTGAGGTCTGTCATTCCTGGAGCCACATCCCTAGGTCACAGATATTTGCTTTTCCTCATGTGTTTGCATATCTCCCTGGTCCCTTACCCCTACACCTGACCACTTGTTAAGCTGGTGGCCGGCTCTACAGCTGAGCAAGCATCACCCACTGCTGAGGACACAACAGCATCTCCCACTGAGACTGGGAGATGAAGGCTGGCAAGTGCTGGTGTATGATTATCTATTTATCTGTATGGGCCACGTCAATGTCCTTAGGCAGTGACTTGCTTATTCCTGGAATTTTGAGAGAACAATGCCCTTTGGCTTTGTTCAAAGGTAAATGTCAGTATCAGGGTGTCCCCACCCCTCCTGGGCCCGCTGCGGGGGGTCAGCACTCACCTGGTTGAAAGAGAGGTGCGGATTGCGGAAGTCAACGGACAGCATGGTCCCAATGAACGGCAGTGACAGTGGGCCCGGTGGGTAATGGCTCCACTTCTTCCTGCGCTTCATGAAGTCAAGAAGTAAAGTAAAAACTGTAAGAAAAACTGCCAGCACAGAGAAGTTGCTCCAGCAGGATGACAGCTGGGACCCCAGCCACCGGAGCAATGACATTTCGTAGCCTGTCCACTCCTTGATCTTCCTTTTTTGACCCAAGACTGGTACTGCCTCTCTCCTCTCCTCTCCTCTCCTCTCCTCCCCCTCCCCCTCCCCCCTCCCCTCCACCTCCCCCTCCCGCTCCTCTCTGCTCCACCCGCCCTCCGCTACTCC
>JAAGNO010006396.1:0-49040 GCA_033439905.1 Ceryle rudis | reverse complement strand
AAAAAAAGCACAAGACAAAAACAAAACCAAAAGAAAGAAAGAAAAAAAAAAAAAAACAAAAAACCCCAAAAAACAAAAAAAAAAAAACAAAAAAAAAAAAAAAAAAAAAAAAAAAAAAAAAAAACCAACAACCCAAACACAAAACCCCCTGCACTTTTCTACACTTTAGTCTGTATTGCTAGACACTGGCAGGTAGGGCAGGGGAGAGCCAACCCTAGTCTGTAAGTTGAAGTGAAAAAATGCTTACTTTTATAAGCACTAAATGTACTTTGTAACATCTGCACTAAACAATCTGTGCCATAGTCCAGTCAGTCAGAAAACCTTTGATAACTTCTGTGACCTTAATGCCAGACTAACCTCTCAAATCTAATCAAAGCAAACAATTTTTGATAAGTCGGGTAACTCTGTATATAATAACACTACCAACATCAGGCCTACATACTGACCTTATGCCTGTATGACCTTATTCATGGTAAACGTACAAAAATGTGTCCCTGCAGGACATACAATGTTACATAAAACTATTTTAATTCATCATACAGAAAAAATGTAAGCTCACTAATTTGCCAAGAGAGCTTATGTCAGGGAATTGGCTCTACAAAGGTTATGACTTTTTTTTTGGGCCTTCCATGAAAGGGTGAATCTAACTTTAGATTGGCAAGGAGGACATGGAGTTTTGACTGCAAGAAGCGTAAGGTCTGTACACACCTTCTGATATATTTATCATGGACTAGACCATTGTACAAATTATCATGTTACCTATTGTGTGTTCAGGACAGTTTCTCATGGAATGGATAGGAGGTATTGTTCTTTAATACTAGGGAAAAATGGGGAGATAATGTAGGGCCCCTAAGAACTACAGAAGAAAAATTACTATTTTGCTATGGGTTGAATGCTAGCTGTGGGTGGCTGCTGGCAACTTTCACCCTGGTAGAAAGATTATGCAAGGACATGAGTCCTATACTGTGCGATTTAATTATGGATAGCTCTCAAATGGATTAAATTAAACAAGTTGTTACTCAGTTAAAACTCACAATTAGCTTCTCTTTTTCCCTCATGTGTCAGAAGAACAGTGTCTAAATCTGTCAATAAGAGTTCATGTTAAAGAAGGAACTACATTTAATGACAGTTTAGGATTTTTTGAAAACAATTAAAAATAGCAAAATACGAATCCCTGCTTTAAACCTGTGGAAATATTTTAAGATTATGTACTCCAGATTCTAGAATGATAAATATTTTGTACACAATGCTAAGCTTCAGAGATTACATCTAAATGAAAGACTTCTGCTAGATATTGGGCATAAGCTACTGACATACTCTGTCCCTGGTGATTAATTCAAGTCACTCACAATCACTTGAGTGGCATCTAGTTTTTCTTTCTGTTATGACTGTTGAGCCAATGGTACTGTGAGCTGGTATATATTTTGTTGTGTGCGTCATCAGCAGAATTGCAGCTGGGTTTCACTGTAGAACTTTTATTAGAAAGATGATGTATGAAGCAGAAGGAACACAGCTTGACTTTCAGATCCCAGACAGAGTTTGCTGCTCTAGCAGTAGCAGAAGTGGGAGAAAGGCTTTTGACATGCAAATTTTGTCTCATTTTGGTACAAAGGCAAATGATGAATGATAAATACCATATATCATTGTGTATATACTATACACTTTGCAGACAGAACCACACTTTGACATACACAACCAGGAGTAAAGGAGTCAAAGGGGTGCTATGATAGGGACATAAATGTCTACAAATAATTGAGTTGCAAGAACCCCTGTTGTGTTATTGACAGTGGCTGAAAATGGCATAATAAGAAGCAATAGAGTGAAATAGCTGCGTAAAAGAAAACTTTTAAATTGGAGATTAGAGAAAAAAATCCTTAACAATGAGAAAAATTAGGCAATGGAAGTGTCTATTTATAGAGATATTTAAAACGTCACTTTGAGGTGTTCTAAAGTGTGACTTCATTTGACAAGTAGTTTAAAGTTATGTAGTTTATTTACCCCTTGTATATATTTGTCTAGGCACATTACTGATTTTTAGAGACAATAATTTGTGCAGTTCTTGTCATGGGCACTGACAAGCAGCAAAATGAGAAAATAAGGTGAAGTTTACTAAGCTTCAGTTATAATCAAGAAAATTGGTGTACTTTGGAGTAAGTTGATAGTGTCTTTTGACAGATCTTCCTGAAAGTAGATCTTGATTTTCAGACTAGTTTTGAAGTAATAGAAATAAGCATGTCACTTTACTTAGAGTGCAAAATTCAGCCATATGGCTATTCCAAGCAGCAGCATGACTCTTGAAAACTTTGCAGTAGTCATACTGAGAGTTGGTGTAAGAAAGAGAGAGAATCAAGGTCTGCTGGGAGAAATAATATCTTTAATTAAACTGCTAATAGTGATGTTAAACCTCTTTTTATAATCCGGTATGGTAGTAGCTTTTAGGTCTCAGTGTCATTTTGCAGGTCACAGTGAAAAATGCAATATATTCCAAAGTTTGGAGCAGTGTGAACGTGATGAAATGTACAATAAATGATGAAAGTTAACACCATTTCTGCAAGAAACAATGTTTATTTTGTGTGATGAACTGTGATAGTACTTTCTTTAATGAAGACATATTGTGGCATGGGGAAAAACTCAGGTGAAGTTTTCACCTGAGTAAGTAGGGGATATTTGGTTTTGTTTCTCAGTGTTTTTTTAGTCCTTGTTTGTTTCAGGAGCAGTTTGTTTCACGTTTGGGGAGTGTAAGGGCAAATGAAGGATATATGGCAAGATCTCTCACTTTTGTCTATAGGACACAAGCCTTTTCCTGGTAAAGTCTCTTCCTGGTAAGCGTGCATCTCAAAATACAAACGTTAAGCAAGTCCTTATACCAAGCATATTTTCTGAAGGATTATATGTGACTTGTTGCAATAGTAAGTATGGCAACATGAGGGGAAAAAGTAATCTATTCTTGTTTCCTGGGTATTTACTAGAAACAGTGTTCTTACATGAAGTCAGAAAATACCTTCCAGAATTGGGTGGTTCAGTGATCTACTTATTAATGAGAACGTAGTTAATGAGGATGTAGTCATATCAAAAACTACCAGAAAGCACTCTCTAATTTCTGCTCTTTATTTTTAGCCCTTTTTAATTTCATTCTTTTGTAAGGAAGTTTACTACTTACTTTTGACAGTATTTTATCATTTGGAGTCTGCTGAGACTCCTGTCCATTGCTAATTAGTGCTAGATTCTATTATGACAAGTCAATACTTGATGCTTACTGAAGAGCCACAAGAAATCCATACAAGCCTTTAATGTTGCAGTGTATTGTATGTGTTTAGCTGAGACTATGGTTTAGTTTAAGATAGATCAATACCACCTGCTGAATTTGGTACTGTTTCCAAGACATTCACTAGCATTGTGGCTAGGAAAATGAGCAGCAAATAAAAAGGTATCTTTTTTTATCATTTGCCATAATTCCAGTTAAAGCAACTTATGTAACTTTAAGTAGTGGAATGTTGAAGGCATTTTAAGAGGATTCAAGGGTAGCATTAGTGGAATTCTGAAATTATACTTAAAGTCCAATTTATTCTACTATATATGAAACTTTTAAAGGTTTTTTAACATTCTTTTAGGTCACCATTTTGCATTTGTTCATAGCCATGGGGAAGAACTCCCATAGCTTGCCACTTCTAAATCACAAACAAGCTTGCTGTTTCCATTGACTGTAAAAAGTTCTTGGTACAAACTAATTTTGGGGCACAGACTAGAACACAAGAATTTCCATCTCAAGATGAGGAAAAACTTCTTTACTTTGAGGGTGAACAGGCTGCCCAGAGAGGTTGTGGAGTCTTCTCCAGAGACTTCAAAACCTGCGTGGGATGTGATCCTGTGCAACCTGATCTAGGCAAACCTGTAGCAGGTGAGTTGAACTAGATGATGTACAGAGGTCCCTTCCAACCCCTACCATTCTGTGGTAAATGTAGTGTTATGGGGATCCATGGCTGTTCCACCTTGATGAGTCTTTACTGAATGTACTTATCCTTTAAGAAGAGGGATCTGTCTGCCAGTCTGGAAAACGCCATCTGTGTTAGAGAGTCAGAAAGGTGTTGATTTGTTCTTCCTCCCAAGTCAAGCATTACTACTGGTCATAAAGAGTCCATTTGCTGAATTAAGCCCCTAGGGGCACCTCTGTAGCCCCTACTGTACAGCAATAACTGACTGGAACACTCCAAACTGTATCAATGATAGCCGTACCCTTCAGTTAACTCTGAACTATTTTGGCTCTGCAGGAGTAAAAGAAATAAACTTTTGTCACTAATTAGATATGACTGGATACATATATAGGTCAGATTTATTGAGAAAGAAGGTGCCATTTTATCTTGTCACTTTCTAGAGTGGAGCAATGATTTAAATAACACCTGACAGAACACTGCTCTTTCTGGTGTCTGAGCGGACAACTTGATACATTACTGTGTAACATCACCATTTGTTTGCAGTTCTTCAGCCAGCTTCCAGTCCAGCTGGCTTGTTTCCAAGTCATTTTGAGTTACTTTTGGAAGATTATGTAAGACATTCTGTACAGTAGCTCATTACTATAAAGATTTTCAGCCAGATTATCCTTTTAGAAGCCTTTTTTCCCTGTATTTTTCTATATTTCTGTGAGAGGGACAAGCCCTGAAGCCAGTTTACAAAACTTTTAGAGGAATTCTTCCAATAAAGGGAAAGCTCTTGTGGCAGACAGGGACTGTAGAGTCCACATACCCTATGCATGTTTGCTGTCTTCTCCCTCTCACACCTTCTAGAAATACCAGTTTACTTATTTGTTACAGTCTTGTTTTATAATCCTAACAGAAAGGATTAAAAATAATGAGGACAGTGAAACGCACTGTAGAGAACTTGGTCTCTTTTTAATGTGTCTAGTTTCTAGATGATAGTGAGAGCTGGTTTGTAGGACCTGGGGGTTCAGACCACAATTCTGTTTCTTGCATGGAAATCTTTGCCAAGACTTTTCTCCTTGTTCCCCAGCTGTCTCTTCCCTAAATAAGGATGATGAAACTGACTTTTGTCTATTATTGGGAGATCTCTGCTAAAAAGTATAAAATGAAATAATGGGGTTTTTGATAACTTTTTTTTAAAGCAAAATGTAGTTCTGAAGTATTTGGGGAGGGCAGGAAGGGTGTAACATTTAAAGCATTCTTCCTGTGCAAGATGCACTAAAAGGTGCCTGCCAAGATTGTCCTTTGGGGTTACTTTTACTGTACATGTTGACTAATACTAAAACCAAGCAAAGTCTTGTTTCTTTCCTAGCAAAGCTTCATCTTTACTTGTTTCCCTTTTCCTGTAAGAGTAGCAGAAAAGAATGCATTGAGCAAGTTCTGCATGTGTTGGGGGACTTTTTTAGTGCTTCAGTAAGATGACAAAGTTTCTCGCATTGCTGAGAAAAGAAATAATAGCTTTGATAATTTTTAGCTTTCTGTTCTTCCAAAAAAGTAATGTCATAACTCTTCCATTTCCATGTTTTCTACTTCCTGTTATTTCTAAAATAATGAGTCAGAGAAATGGAAACATAGCTGCCGTGAATAATTTAAAAGTGGTCTGAGAATAGCTAACCATTACTTTTGGCGATGCTGCTTGTGATGGTTATACAATGATAAGATTATCAGAAGAATTGTGGGAGACAGAAAAATGAAAAGGATGCATTAAGTCATGTAGTAATTTTTTGCTATTGTAGGATTATGCCTTACATTAGTTTTACTAATGGCTTGTCTGAATACCTTTAAAAAGTTTGAGAAAGTGTATTTCCAGTATTTCTTCAACATAATCCCTCTACCTTCTGCTTCCCCTATTTTAATTTTTTTTCTTTTAATTTCATCCTATTATTTCTAGATACAGTTCTTGCTGCCAAAAAATACCCAGGTTAAATCAGACATCATCCAAGCAATGAAAGAAATCATACTTCACATGTGTTGCATAACAAAAATGCATGACAATGTGTTTTCATAAAACCCACAGCATTTCATAAAAATGAGTGAGATTATTGAATAAATTTCTTTACTTTTTTTTGCTTTCTTATCTATTCATCTCCACTCCATCTTTCACAGCAATGTGGATGAGTAGGATGCACAGCCCAGAGACTGAAGCTGTTGTCCAGCCAAACCATTTCTGTTTTTCTATGAAAGTAGGATGGCACCATGCTTGTCCCAAATATTCTCTCAGTTGCAAAAGGATAGGATTTTTTTTTTTTCCTGTTTGAATCTTCAGTAATCCTCAACAAATTATGTAGCCCTGATTCAGCAACAGTTTGGTACTGCGTCTGAAGATGAGACAGAATCCCATTTGCTCCTTTGTACTTGTTTTAGAAGGCTAACACCATAAAAAACAAATAACTTATTCTAATTTTGTTTCTGAATTCACTGTTTGGTGAACAGAAACTTTGGCTTTGCCATAAACAAGTTTGTGTTAGAGAACTGTACAGATCAAATTTGATCAAGGTGGGTGGATACCACTTTCCACACTCTAGTTTCAGAATGTAACTACCATGTCAAAACTAAGCTTTCCTGTTTGTTTTTCTCCTGTTAACACTGTTTTCATAAGAGACTTTAATCCTTAACTCAGAGAAAAGGTCTGGAATTAGAGATACAAATGGCTCAGGGATACATAAAAGCAGTGGGTAATTTTTTCTATGTTACCTGCCAAAACAGAACAGTGGGTATTTCCCATTTGGCATCACTTTAATTGGCTGATTCCACTGTAACTACACAATTACCTATCTATTAGTATTGCTTAAGCCCTGTTAATTTTCAGGAAAAGTCTATGTGTGAAACTGAGCCCCTTCTCTACACTGAGCTCTTTTCTATGGCTCTGTTTAACTACAGGGATATAAATATGAAAGGACAAGTTGGGGTGAACTCCCGAAGCTGTATGTTTGCAGAATGATGGAAATTGGATTTCATGTTTGTCTGAAGGCTGACTTAACTATGAGTAGCTGTCTATCTTCTAGTCCTCCAACTACTGAGTAGCAGCCAAGAAGTGGCCTGGCCATTTCCTCATTCACGAGCTGCACGTTGCCTGATCAAGCCCTACCTGATAACCGTCTGCACTGTCATATTTGACCAAAAAAAAAAAAAAAAAAAAAAACCCAACAAAAATCAACCACAAAAAAACCCCAAAACCAAACAAAAAACACTCTACGTTTGAAATTCCCCTAGTTTTATAAATTCCATGTTTCCACTTAAGGCTGTACTGATCTTTTATCACCACTGTGGCTCTTCTGATAAAAAAAAAAAAGGCAGTTAAAACAGTTGTGCAGCCTCACTGCTTCCTTTCTTCACAGTCTATTGATCTGCTGTCTAATGGGCAAATATGAAACTGAGACCAATGCCTTGGAAACCCCTTTAAGTTTCACTTAGAGGCCAGGTAGTTACAATACCAAGTGATCTTTACTTGAATGCTAACAACTGCTGAATTTCTTCCAGCTTCCCTATTTATCCTTCTCTCTCTTTTCCTCATGGATTCCAGTAATATTTTTTAAGTCTTTAAGAGAATTGGTCACTTGTCACTGCTGCTAGATCTTTCAGCAGGATGAAATCTACTTCAGGGAAAGACCTAGACACCTATCATTAAAGTTTTCTGACATTGTTCTCTACAATAAACTACTTCTATTTGTTTTTGACTTCAGCAAGTTTCAGTTATGTAAGTTAAAAGGACAAAAGGCAGTGCTTTACTTTGAAAGTACTCTCTTTCTTATACGTGGACTGAATATTTTCTCTTTTGTTTAGGAGATATGATTGTAATCTTAATATTTCTATGAATTTTCTTAATTAAAAATTCTTAGCCCCAAAAACGCCATAGAGAAAAAAGCCAGAGAGGAAGAAGCAAAAGTGACCCATCACAGCCAGGCGTGTGCACATTCCTCTAGCACCGTGTTCCCACACAATAGGATGACCTAAAAAAAGGGCTGAGAGACAAAGGCTGTCCCTGCTCCATCTGTGGTTCTCCTGTAGAACAGCATTGTCAGAGGGCTTGCCCTACCTCCCCCAAATGCCTACAGCCTGTTCCTTCTTCCCTTTCTCTAGTTCACCTTTGGGATTGTGGAAGAGCGGCGAGGGAGAACCGGGGCATGTTTATTTAGCGGCTGTCCCCGCTGCCTCTCTGCTCACCTGTGGTAACTGCAGTGGCCGTCACCACGCACGTCGCCCCCAACCCTGCCTCGGTCGGGGGAGGAAGAGCGCGAGAAGCAGAAGGGGGCAGCGGTCGGCAGGCATGAGGGGAGGGGTCCGAAAGCACCTATCGAAAACCAAGGGGCTTCCCCCAGCCCGAGCGGGATTGTCTGAGCTCTGCAGGCGACGTGCAGAGTGGTCATCTCTGAGAGAAAGTCATCCTAGCAACGCAGAACTTTCTGGAAGCTCTAAGGGGCGGAGGGGAAACGGCGGATGGTGATTATTGCTGCTCAGGCGGTGAGTGTTGTGTTTTTTAAGGGCCTTTGGCAGCCTGGAAATCCAGGGTTCCTATGTTTTGTTTGCTTTTCTCTGCCTCGTGAATCCTGCACAGTTTCTTTCCCGCAGTAACTGCAGAATTGAGCACCTTTGGGTAACTAGTGCTGTGGGGAGACGGCTGCTATGAAGCTTACCTGATTAAAAAAAAAAAAAAAAGTGACACTTGCTGTTCCGACGGTTGTAGTTTCTTGGTGTGACTGTACTCTGCTGTTGTGTCTGTTAACTCCTTGTTTGACATCAGTCCCAGGGTGGTGGCAGCCTCTGAAGTGCCTGTGCTGCAGCTTTACCTGTGCAGACTTGAGTGCTGATCCCTATGGATGTCACATAATGGTGAAGCTATTAAGAAACTGATGGGATGTAGTCTCTTCCTGATGGGGAAAAAAATGCAAGGTTTATTAGTTCCTTTTTAAGATTGCAAAATTAAGTGCTTAACCTGAAGAGCGCCGATGCTTTGACTCCTAAGTGCCTAATTGCATAGTCACCAACCGATTGTAGGTTGGTTTCCTGAAGAAATGAGGTTTAGCTGCTTGTCCTCCTTGGCTCCAACGATGTGATAGAGAAAACCTCTCTCTCATGCACTCAAAGTGGTTTTTGCATTTTACCTGACTAAAGGAAATTCAACTCATGGCTGTTTGTTTCCATGCATGCAGGTTCACTAAATTAAGGTGCATGGGGTTGCCTTACTTTTTGTGGTTTTTTTTTATATAACTGTTTGACCTCTCTCAGTTTAAGGATATTTAAACAAACCTTTTCTATAAACTCCAAAATACACAAAGTGTATGGATTTGTACAGAGCTATAAACTCTGTTCAGAGGGTTCCATCAGTGTTATTGCACAGCATATTAGATAGCATAGGCCTGTTTGGTAGCTCTGTACTGGACTTCAAGTCTGCCTCTACTGAATTCATGTTTATTGATGGATTTAGTGTATGCTAAAGCAGCGTTCTCTGAATCTGTGCTCCTTGTGGACTGTGGTCTATGTTCAGCTAACTGAATGTGTGGAACAGCTGCAATCCTGATAAATTCTTTAAGCAAGCTTTTACACATTTAGTTGCTCTGACCAGACAGTAATTTTGTAATTAAAATTCTGCCCATACCAAAATTTCCATAGTCAATTCTATCAAGCATGTGGCCTGTTGTCAATTGCGATTTAGGAGGTCAGAGCTTTACCACTTCCAATGACTTTAGTGCTGTGCTATCAGTTTAATTTAAAGCAGGGTAAACTGATAAAATCATAGATTGAGGGGTTACAGCAAAAATATATCAATAGCTTCAATATTCAGTTAGGTTTTCATGATTCTCTACAGCCTGTTTTCTACTCCTTTCTGTTTCCTCTGTTCTTCTAAAGGATAACAGATTGTTTCTTATTTTAGTTAGTGTTACAGCTGGCAATTTTAGGAATGTAGGGTTAGAGCAAAACTAACCACCTTGGAGTTTCAGATCATTCAGTAGTGGGAAAAACCCCAAGTTCATGGCTGTTTATAAAAGTTGCCTATCCACTTCAGTAGAGATTTTAAGTAACTGTTGAGTGGCAGAACCAAGGCATTTAGACTTTTGCCTCTTGTTAGTGAGCGTTTACAGAGTAATTACATTGTTAATAAACATGTTGTCTTTTTTATTTCAAAACACTATCAAATGTAGTCTAAAATACTTGTGATTTAGTTGGAGGAGGTAGGAAGGAATATATTTTTGTTTCATATCCATGGCAACTCCTGGGTTGTTTTATTACTCTTTAAAAAGAAAATTTGCTACTCTTTAACCTCTTTTTTAAAAAGTTACTGAAACAGACTCTTGATTTCTATTAAAAATATTTTCTGCTTATTAAAACATTGAAGTAGCTCTTTTAAAAACAGAGTAAAAACTGTTACAGAAGATGAAATACTTTAAAGCAGTATCTTTCTCTTTTCAATTCAGCAGCATTAAATATTTCAATGCTGTGTAACTCCCAGTCTATGTATTTTTTATGCTAGGGAAGTGAGCCCTATCCTTTTTAGAGTGTCAGTTGTGAGTTTTGGTTCATTTCTAACTTCTGATAAGATCCTGCCTCCCCTGCTCCCAAGATACAGGTCTCAGATCTAACTGCTCTGTATATACCTTAATGTTTAACAGGTGAAACTTATATAGGGCCTCAGCCTTAACATTTATTTTACAAAAGGGAAGAAATTTTTCATGACATCTTATTCTTTATGGAGAGAGGAGGATTAGTATGTATTAGAAAAATAAATAGATCAAAGGCTATGTTATATACAAGTGCCAAAACAAGGTTCTTTTTCACATAGGTTCAAGAAAATGAAGTATTGAATTAATCAATCATAGTAATGCCTTTCAAGTAAGATTAGATTTTCATGAAATTTAAAAAGAGTAGTCGATGGAATAGATAATGTTAGTTGTAGTTTATATTATTACTAGATATCACTTGCAGTAGTATTTATGTGAATTGCAAATAACCTGGGGGTACATGAAGCTGTGCACTTCAGCAGTGTCCTCAGGCTAACAAAGCTGCTTTAAGCTTGCAAGTTTTATTGGTGAGCAGTCTTCAGGTTGGCCTCAGAGGTTTAATTTTCTTCAGCCTTGCTGCATTTTTTCATGAACAGTGAATCTAAAGACATTGTTCATGCATGTACTGCTCCATCTATGGAAAAATACGAATGACATCAGCTTAAGACCAGCTGGAGTGAAAGACTGTTCTAAAGAGTGACCACTTGTATGCTATGCTGTATTTTTTTTTTTTTCTGAAGGGAAGACTTGGATGTGGAGTCAAATCATGCAGAATATGTGCATTGTAAAAAGAAAAAAACAACCTACTTCTGTTTGATAGCTTCTCCCCTTCTATCAGACAGGGAGTAGTTGGGTTTGCTGTCCTTTCCATTGAGTCAGTGGTTTTGTTATCCAGAGGATACCAAACAAAGGATCTGGAACTGTTTATTTTTCTTATGCCATTTATTTATACATTATGTACATGTTTGTATACTTTTGTGTCTGTCTTTGCCATTGAGAAAGTAGTGGAAGATGACTGTTGATGGCTATCCATGTGTTGAAACTGATTTATAAGAAAATGCTGGTTACCATTGTGTTGTTTTGGAAAGGTCCCAATCTGAGAAACAAAGTCTTGGTTTGCTGCCCGCAGTATGGCTACTCTTCAGAAGTTTTTAGTCAAGCAACCTGATCTTACTGTATCAGTAGTGAATGAAGTTTAATTTAACTTTGTCTAGTATCTTTGTGACTGATGTAGTTTGGGAAAATGGAGTGACAGTGCAGAGGTAAGTTATGAAAAGAGAATATGATTTAGTAATTTACATCTTATTTCAGTTATGATTTTCTTTATTTAGTGCTCTTTTGAGCCTGCACTTCACTGTCATACTATCCTATTTAAAGTGCAGGGGAGGTGTGCTATGTTGTGTACTGTACACTGTGGGGTTTTTTGCCCCTTTCTTGTCTAGTTTATGGACCTGTTGTGACTCATTCTGACTCACGGGTGCAACCTTCCACTTCAAGGGAACCAGGTTATAAAGTAAATACTCTGATACTCAGCCAGCTGTGCACGTTCACTGAAGAACTGGGAAGTGCTGTCAGACTTGCGGGTTAGAAGCAGATGAAAGTAGGGTAGGTTCTACTGAGTACAAAATTATCTCTTAGACTGAGGAATAATTGAGTTAGAGTAGGTCAGATTGTTCAGAAGCAGCAGGGAATTTCTAAACATTTTTGTGGGTTACTTTGGTTTGCTTTGATAATGTATAGTAGCACTTATTTGCCACAATCAACTTTCAGTGTTATTAACAGTCTAAAATACCATAAGTAGGCAAAAGACATCTTAGTGAAAAAGCGGATAACGGCTTCTATAATTGCTAGTGATAGGCACTGAAATATGTTTCTCAGTTTATCTTTCTATTCAATGAAAATGTCTTCTGATTATTGAGATGCCAAGATTTTCTCAACTGTCTAAGAAAGCTAAACCCAAATTTAGCAAGGTGATGCAATTAAAAAAGTAGCAGTTCCAGATACCTGAATGATGCAGATTCCAGCAGCAGATCTAGAATTTGCAATATGAACTACATTCTCTTTCCAAATTAATCTTACTGTTGTGTTTCCTTGAGATTGAGGTCTAGATGTCTGCTCTGTTGACTTACACCCCTTGTAAGAAAATCAGTTTGGTTAAAGATTATGTTTCTCTGGAAAAAAGATCCAGAATGCAGAGACTTCAAACATGGAGGCAGATCTGTCTCAATTATGTATTTTGTTACTGGTAGGGAGGGAACTGACTTCTGTTGTTTTGTAAATAATAATAAATACTGATTCTCTGGTGTCCTGAAGTTAAAATAGAAAATTTTCTACAACAATGTCTGTCAATGCCATTTAAAGAAGTTTCTTTTGCAATGTGAAATTGGAGCTGGCTAAAAATATCTAGTAGTGATGAGTGATAGTGTGATACCTGATGTGTGCCAGCTGATCTTTTCATTCCTGTCCTGTTGTTCAAGGAGCGACCAGATTTTTCAGGTATTTGTGTAGTGAGTAGTATATCCATGTAAACTAATAGATGTTTAGGAATCCAGTTCATATCTTTAAACTGAGCACAAGAGCTCTGTATTTTCTGAATTCATGAGATTATTGTGCACGTGTTATGAAACAAAATGCATGGGACATGTTGGACTTAATGCTTATGTACAGATAATTTGTGTAGCAGATCACTTGCATCAAGCAAAGAGCATATGCACGTGTTTCTGTCCATCAGAACTGACATTCCAACTAAACCTGGTCAGACTGTAAGGTATCAAGGGTGGTAGCATAAACATTTATACACCTGGTCAGTTTTTGACACCTGAGAACTGTAGATTAATTTAAACACACAGTTTAAATTAAATTTTAGAGCAGATCTAGCCATATTAAATTCTGTTTACATATTGCATAAGGAGAGAGTGTATGATCTATACTTTTATCTCTGTTACTGGTTGTGTGATGAGTTCAAATGATTAGGATTTGAAGACCTAATCTTAAGTAGTCTCTACAAATATCTGTATTGGGGGGGGTTGGGGTGTAAGGGAGGAGAACTGTTTTCAAAACCTCTGAAGTTATGGAAATGCAAAATGTTTTCTTTAGGTCAATTGATTATTGACATCAGATGCTCACATTTCTCAGATAGTAAACTGAAACAAGGCCTGCTTGCTGAGAACAAAGGCTGTTCTATTACAGGGAATGATGAAACTTGCAAACCTAATTATCCCCTTTGGGACTCAGCATAGACCTAATGCAGCTTGGATTATGGAGGCAGGTTCTTAGTTTCAACTTTCTTCAATAGATTTCTACCAAGTCAGGTCTTGCAGATGATTAAATTTCAGTAAAATTATTAGAGAGCTTTCTGCAAAGGAATCACTGGGTATTTTTGGAGTGTTGGAATGGAACAACTACTTCTGTTTCCCTTCTGTGTGTGTGGTGTTTTTGGTTGTGCCCCCCCCTCCCGTTACCTTTATTCAGAGAGGAAAAAAAAACAGTAGGGTTTTTTTTCAAGAAGAGCTGTCATTCAGGTCTCATGCATGAGAAGGGATTGACACACTGTGTATCTACCATCTGTATAAGGTTTATATTTGCCAAATGAAATTGTCACAAATAAGTGGCAACAGTGGGTACTTGGCAATTTTATTGCCACATCTAGTTTTAGTTTGGTGAGCTGATGAATTACACAGGAGGTAAGGCAATTTGGATAGTCACTTAGAGTCCCCAGCGTGCATGGAAAGAATGCCTGGCCTTCAGATGTGTTCATGCCTACTTAGTGTCTCCCCAAGGCTGTCAGTAAAGATGTAACAGGTTGTAGTTAGGCTCTGGAGCTTCAGTGATAAAGCCAGTTGATCCAACTTCAGGTGTTTGCATTAGCTGATTGTTACTGAAGCTTCTAAAGCATGGAAACATATTTAATTTCCCAGAGGAGGACAATAAAAAGAGAATTTTATTGAAATCTAAATCCTAAGCCTCAAAACTTGCTTCTGGAATATTACCAGTATAAACATCAGTCCTTTTTCCAGGCTGTACTTACTACTAAATTTGCATTTTTATAACCTTATGTCAAACTACATATCAAAACACACATATCCATCTTTTTTAATATACTCAGCACTTATGTTACTGCATTTTTGTAATGAAAGTAAGAACACTTGCAAATAATCCTGTAAACACTAGTAGTAGAAGAGTTGTAAGGGTTGGTTTTGCAGAATTGCCAGATACTTAATTATGAGCATCATTGTACAGAAGCTTTTCTTTTGACTTCTCTTAGGTAGATTTTTCTTGTGCCCTTTTGTCCCTTAAGAAGGGTTTTAATAATCTGTCAGCCTATCCTATTTTCTGTGACACTTAAATGACTGTCATTTACTTGAGAATGCACCTCAAAAAAACAAACCCAAAATGGCTGGCCTGTAGATTAAATAGTGATTTGGAAGAAGAGGAAAGTGTGGTGTGGTTTTCTTTTCTTAAGCTTTCTTTCTGTATGAGACTAAGCTAAAATATCTTCCCCTAAATATGTGATGTTTGCACTCTAATTAGCTACACATTTCCTCCACTGAAAGATGAAGAAAGCCCTATAGACTTAGAAACAACTCTTCGACAGACAGACAAATTTTTGTTGTTCATAAATAAATAACTTGGGTAATAATTCACTGAACAGTAAGAATATACTGTACATAAAACTGATTAGAAGAATAATAAACAAGTTTAAATGTCATACATTAATAATGCTGCTGCTTAGTTAAGATTGCTTTTAATGTGGTTTGTCACAGTCAAGCTTCCATATTGTTGGTTAGTCATTTGCTTTCTGTCACTAAGGCAATTGTCTTTTTCTGAAGGGCAAAAGATTGATGGTCAATACTATCTAAGATTTTAAAAAAATAAAATTCTTGACTATCTTGCTTTGCATATTGCCTCCATTTACTTTCTTGGGAATTTTTAAATAAGCACCAGTAAAAAGAAAACCTGCTAGGTTTTGAAAACACTCTATGAAACAGCCTCAGCTATAGCAAGCATCTTGGGAGAGTATAAGATGTAAATTGAGTACTTGTTATTAGGAAATCAAAGTAGAAATTAGTAGTTTGTTAATACAGTAATAATTATCACCTTGGATATAGGGTTCAATTTTTATCTTAAAATGCCTTAAATATGAGGGTTGTTGTATCCATGTGTGCCATGTTGCAATGTAGTACACTGACCCACAATGTATATAAAAAATGACAAGTTGTCTAAATATTTGAAACTTCAAATTATAACATTAGTTTCTTTGTTTTTATCTGAACAATCCTCTTCTCCAGTGCTAGGAGAGTTTGGTTGAATATCATGGCAACAGTCTTTTAAGAATCTTCATTCATCCTCTGATTTGGATCACGCTTGTTACTGAAAGCAGAAAATAAGTAAGAACAACTTAAAGGTTCCATAGTTTATTATATGTAACACAGAAATAGTTTAAATTCTGACTACATTTGTAGCATTTTGTCAGTACTAGTTCAGTTTCCTAGCATACTTTTTAGGCTTCAAGAACACTTTTACAAAAAAAGAACCAAACCAACCAATCATCCAACAAACACAAACCCCAAAACAAAACGGGCAGGAGGGGACCTTGACATCAGAATATTTGCAGCCATTTATGAATCTGGATACACCTACTCTTGTATTTTTCAAAGCAGCATGCAGAATTCTTGTATGCTTCCACTCTTCATTTGAAGTTAATGGGATTCCAATTGCTAAATTACCATGCTGGTCTTTTGAAGTATGGTTGGTTTTCTGTGTTTGTTGGGAGAGTTGCTTTCTGTAGCTTTTCTGTGCCTTTATCACAGAACTTTGATTTATCTTCTTAATCTTTTCTCATCAAAATATGAAACAAAGATAAAAACTTGCCATAGTTTTGGCAGATTGAGAGTTCTGTTTCAGGCCTGTCACTTGTTGAGTTATAAGCATTTACGATGTTGTAGCAGTGTAAAAACTTGTATGGTGATGAGTTCATCTTTGAGAATTTTGAGCCTTGGTTGCATAGTTATTTATGTACAGTGCTCCTATAAAAAAAAATTAAAATTGAATAGGGACCTTTCCAGGTGAGCATTGTGAGAAACTTTTGTTTCTGATCACATATGAAGATTAAAAAATGCTGCCCAAATGTATTAAATCCAGGGACATTTCTGTGCAGATATTTTAGCATTCTGTAATAGAATGTATTAATTGCAATAGCACCTAGTTAGTCAGAGCCTGGAGTTAAAGGTTTGGAACTCTTTTGTTCATTGAAAGAAATGCTGAAGGCTGCCAGTTTCTGAAGATCCTTTTTTGGGAATAAAACAAAACAAGGTATACCTGTTTACATCCATATTACACATGCTAGATATGATAAATTAGGCTGATGATTGCAATGTGAGTTGTCCTCAATAGACTTGAGGGAACCAAAACATTTGAAAAACAAAACAGCTGCCACAACAAAAAACCCCCACCCACTTCTCCCCCACCAAAAAAAGAAACCAACCAACAACAAAACAAAAAACAAAACCCTAAAACAAACCAAACAAACTCAAAAACCAACAAACAACCCCATCTGGTAAAATACACAGCAAATTATTGTAACTCTGCTATGACCATGGAAAGACTATGCAGTGTGTGCATGTTGGGTATCTTATTTCAGCTGAGAATTTTACTTTGGAGTGGGAGACAGGTAGCCAAGTAGTTATAAATTTCAACTTTATTAGTAAGAAAATGTTCCTGATTTGGTACCAGATAAAGAAGAGTACAGAGTAGTTTGCCTTTACTTGCTGATCATGATCTGATGTCAGTTCTTTCAGAGAACGAACATTTGCAGATTTTTGAAGGCCTGTATAGCATGGAACTTGGCCAGTGGTGTGTTGGTCTTTGGACCAGGTGCTAGACTTGGAAAAGCTGGATGAATTTTCAAGTGCATAAACTCTTCTCACAGTCTGAAATAGAAGGACAATAAAATAAATTACTGTACATAAAATAAATGACTGATAAAAATCAAGTATTCAGTTGTTTAGTCATATGATACTTCCTCTGAAATGCGAGGGAAATCTGCCATAAAAATAGGCATCCAAAGGAAAATACAAAACCAATAGTGATTTGCTTTCTAGGTACATAACAATCAGTATGGTCTTGCCTTTCTGTGTGTCAGATTCTCATTGTGTTTAACATACAGTACTGTGAGGTCAAATTCATTCTTGGCAAGCACTTAAATTATGGTTTTAGAGAATGTTGAGAAGACCACCTCAAATACTTCATCAAAGCAAGGACAGAATTGCTGTATTCATATCTTCTGTGCCGTGGCTCACTTAATTGCAGTTTGTCCTTGCATAGAATCATGTTGATGTCAGTGGACTTTCTGGGGTAAATGATGCGGATCTGAGACTGGATTAAAGAGCAGGTATCTGGCTCCCATTTATACAGCCTGATTTTGACCTAAGTCCCGTGTCCTCTGATATTTGGAAACATCTTGTCAGTTGTAATAGTAGCTTGACTTGCAACGTATCTGATAAGAGCCTTTCTGTCAATCAGGTAAAGATGTGGAGACTTGGGCAAAATGTGCGGCAGTGTGCATTTTGATAGATCTGCTTTTCTATGCCAGCTGAGGTTTTCTATATTCTCTTCAGTGAAGAGAATTTGGTGGAATTTTCTAAAGTCATTAGTGTGGCAGCTGAAGCTGTGATTACAGGATTTTACTAATTCAGGTTGAAATCTGTTACTATATAGGAAACAGTTCTACTATTCAATTTCTATTATTACTATTCAAAATTTCTGTGTAGGTAGATTTGCCAAGTCTTGCCAGTTTTTGACCTTTGTAGTTATTTGGTCATCTTGCCACAAGGGTTCAGAACCTCATAATGTTAAGTTCCTATTGGAGATACTTTGTTCACAGTTACAGGTTCTTTGTGTCTTTGAAAACTTCTCGGTTGCTTCCTTAGTTGCATGTAAAACATTCCGCAGATGAGGTGCTGCCTAATTTCAGTGGTTTTGAGACAGATTGGAACCCACCTGTTTAAAAAGTGTCCCTCTCTCAGGACATTATCAATATTTTCTAAATAATTGTAGCAGTTAAACTGCAAGTACAATGTAATTAAGTAGAATGTCATTTTCTAGGATAGATTTTATAGGACAGAATCCAAAACACAGGCAAAGCTCTCTTTCTGAGAGAAGCAGAAAGCATGAAATGCAAAGCTATTTAATTCAGTAGGAAAGGTTTACAGCCCTCCCATTTTGAAATATGGAAAAAAAAACTTCATAGTTGGAAAGGTAATACACAATACTTCTTAAAGCAGAGGTGTCTAACCTTCTTTAAATGTTCTTCAGAAGCAATCAGATGGCAAAACACATTTTCACAAAAGCAGTTTCTTCCACAAAGCAAGAAAGCTTTCTAAAGATGCTAAGCCTTCTAAAATCTGTTGTGTCCTTTTTACTCTAGGTGTTGTAGCTTTTAAAGTGATATTATCAATTTAATTAAAAACTTATCAAAGCCTACCTCTCTCACAGAAGCAATTCAGAAATTCAAAATGCAAACATCTTACTGTGTAAATTAGATGCTAGAAATCATATCAAACTTCAGCTATGTTAATTATTTTTAAAAAAATAATAATCCCCTATGCATTTAATGAACTAGATAATCAGAGTACCTTGTTGTTAAAGCTGAAAATGTCTTGGACCTCTGAGGTAGTGGAAGCAAGTAATCCCTTTGGTGCCAGTGAGCTTTGATTTTTGTACTAAAGCATGTCTAGTAACCGAAGTCTTTTTTTGTAGAAGGTGATATTAATTATGGGCTGACATGATGGAAAACTCATTAAAGCCTAGAGGAGCATTCATCAACAGTCAGAAGACTTTGGATGAGGTTCTCTGTAAGGCTTGAGCTCCTCTGACTCCTGATCTTGTGAAAGAACATACTTTTTCTCTGAGGATTATCCTTCTATTTAGATTAAGCACCAGAAATAACAGGTGTGGGTTTTTTTTTTTGGATGAAGATAATGGATGAAAACTAAGAGCTTCTTGTATCTAAACTATTTCTGTGCCTTTAATAAGGAATTAAAAATAACCGTTTATTTTTTGTAATTTCTTTGAAGAAGTCTTATCACTTGGATATGTGCTGCAGTATGGGCTGACACATTAGACTGGAAGATCTTTCCCAGAGGCCTGATATGCTGTACCTTCAGCTGAACAGTTAGGCAGACATTTTATGAATAGGTGGTCAGTAACTGTTGCTTTCTAGATCTGTCTATTTAGGATAAAACTGTCACTGTTATATGGTGCTGCCAAGTCTCAATGGATGTTAGGTTGAAAAGTGCACCTGTATTGTGAATTCTGGTATTCCAAACAAGATAACAGTCCCTCAGCAAGTATTTGAGGATGCCTGCTAGGGTCATTATGGCACTAGGTAGAATCTTACAGCGTGCTGAAATCTATTAGGAGAAAGTTCTGTATATAACTTGTTACACATGTAAAATAATTTTTTTAAGCTATGCACCTTCTAAAGAGGTTGTTGATAATGGGTTGATGTGCATATATGTTTATTTTTGTATTTTTAACAACTAGATGTGTTCTTAAATACGCATGGGATGAAAATCCCAACACTTTCAGGTTTGTAATATGGAATTGTCCCTAGCTTGTAACCTCATAATTACTTCCATTATTATTTGTTGTTCTGAAAATGTGCTTTCTTATGCTATATGTCATTTTAAAATAAGCACATAATGTTATCTTTAGTTGAATGAATGGTGAAGGAAGAGGACAGGATTTCCCTAATGGTTCAACAGGAGCACTTAGTAAATAATTTATCATCATCAAGTGCCAGCTTTATCTGAAACTTGACAGGTCTTTCTTTTATGATTCAGTAGTGTCTGTGATGACCTGCTGTACACACTGGCCATCAATGTTGTAAATCTGTTCTGGTGTTATCCAGCCACTGTTACTTTACAGAAGTATAAAAATTTGTGGGTTAGTGTATCTACAAGTATTCATGAAGTATATGAGAGTAAATGTATGAGTATTTTAAGGTTCATTAATATATTGAATACATAAATAAAACTTTTGTATTTGAATTTCTAACAGACAGCTTGTTTTATGTTAACTATAAGAGAGTGATTTTGCTTATTGATTGACATTATCAAGCAGTCAGGCAGACACTCTAGCAGGCAGAATTACCTTTTTGTGTTGATGTCTGCCAGAAATTAACAGCGAAAGTGATGTCCTTTCTGCTAGTGAGAGCTAATATGCAGGAAGGTAATGGGTTTTAAAAATGCTGCAAACCTTAATGGTGTGAGATCAATATTACTACTACTACAGGTGAAATGCTTCTACATATATTATTAAGACCTTCTTCAAAATTGGATTACTTGATGCACTTTTGGACTGTTAGAGGATTCAGCATTTATCTTCATAATAAAATTTTAATGGACCTGTATTTGGGGAAATAATATTCATATTTTTTGTCTCATTTTTAAGAATGTAGAGATGAACACAATGCCAGATAAATCTACTGGTTTCCTTGCTACTAGGTAATGTTTGAGATTTAGGGAAAGTTAAATTAGCTGATATTGGAGCTACGCAATTTTGTGAGGATTACATATATCCCTGTGTGTATATTTGTCTGATGGGAAGAGAATGAGCAAGATAATCCTGTTTTGTTCTATTAGCAGTATGTTCATAACCTTGATACCAAGGGTATATGTCCCTAGTGAGGCCTCAGAAGCACTGCAGGATGTTCAGGGCCTCAGATATTTTGCAAGCCTTATTATTTTAATATTAAAGTGCACGTGATTCTAAGGTTACACGTGTTAAGTGCAAAGCATACAACAGTTCCTTGCAGTGAATCTTTTTGTTATTTCTTATCTCAAGTATATGCTCATGTGCTCTTCAAGATTTTGTCTATGTACTTGAAGTTGCTAGTTCAAAGCATGATGCTTGTAATGTAATTCATAGATACTTAATTCCTGGTGTATTCAGGCAGGAAAAGAGATGAGTCATTGGAAAAACTTGCATTTAAACTCTTTTGTATTGTACAAATTAGTATTTTCTCTAAATATATGTGTAAATGCATAAAAATGCAATTAATACTGAACTGTAATGTGCATCTATTTTATTGCTAATAAGCTGTGTGGGTTTTTTTTTTTTTGTTCCCACCCCTCCACCCCCCCACAGCACCACTTCTTTCTTGATGTTGCATTAAATCTGTGTTGGCTTCTCTGACTGCCTAGTAGCACACAAGGGAAGACAGCCAGCTCAAGCTGATCTCATTTTTGGGCTATATATTTTGGATGTTTAAGTGCATCTTGCTTTGTAATAGTGATCTTTATTTAATTAGGGTTTTGGTTTTATTTTTTACCATGGAGCAGTAAGAAATGCTACAAAACCAAAACATCCTTTAGATGCAGGAGCCTTTGGTCTGTAATGAAGAATTAGTAGTTACAAAGAATATTACTAGCTTGCATACAGTCACCCATTTTTCCCATTTTTGGTCACTTTTTTTTTTATTTTTAAGGAGCAAATACCGCACATAAAGATGAGCTTTCAGAAAGTACCAGCATCTGATGGGTATGTGCGTATATTTGCAATTATAACACCTCTACATCTCTGCTTTATGTCTGAGAGGCATATGATACAGTTTCTGATAAAGAGGACTTAATGGTCAGTGCAGGATATGTGATGCTGTGATGTGAATGAAAGAAAGTGCTACAGAATAGTGCATTTTCCAAATTAAAAAATATTTCTTGTCATCATTATAATAAGTATATGCAGCTATGTTCCACTGGAGTTGCAGCCAAGCAGGTTTAACAGGTGCGTCTATTAATAACAAGCAAACCTGGATTCCAATGTAGAAAAATCTTCTAAGTGTATTTCAGCAGACACTTTGAAGGATGGCTTCTTTTTGTACTTTGAGGTCTGAAAGCTGGGGGTTATTTCAAGGTGATAATTCACTGTGCCCTGTGTAGCTTTAGATTGGGTCCTTATAACTAGAATGAGTAGGAGTAGTGAATCTATCCACCTAAGGACCAGTTTGACTCTCCTTCAAGCTGCATTTATCTCAAGCCCTTGAAAATCTGAAAAGTCCTACAGGGAGGTTAGGCTGAAAGTGTTGAACCATGCAATGTATTCATCAGTCTGGCTCTGTTTAGAGCAACTGTTATTATAGATGCATACACAAGAACACATAATAGCACGGTATTTTTTATTTTTAATGTTCGGTTCATTAAAATCATACCCAAAATATTTTTATACTGTCAGTGTACCATACACACATACTATTGTTCCTATTTTACAAATAACAGAATTGGGAACAGACATAATAAACATTAAAATCCTAATGGCAATTAGTTAGCTAACAAATTTAGGTAGGCATGGTAGGTGATTTGCTGGTTAGAGATCCCACTGAAGTCTGTCCATTTCAGTGGCAGCTCTGTGCTTCAGGTGCAGCTTTGTGATACAGCTGGCTTGATTATTTGCTGTCTAAAAGATGCTGGGTGCCTGTTTCCTTTGTGGCACTGTCTGCTCATCTGACCTTGTGGTGAGCCATGTGAAAGAGTTAAGATGATAGGGACTAAACTGAGTAAGTTTAGTCCCTATCACAGGGAAAAATCACAGGGGTATTGGTCTTGAGGCACAGGATGTGATGGTACAGTGCAGGTGCTGATGGAGAATATGTTTGCATCATTTGGAATTGAGTAATGATTGGCTTGGCTGTTGCCTGAAGCTGTATCTTGAGGTAAGTTATCCATATGTTAAAGCATAAAAAGCCTTAAAGCAACAAGAGTCTAAAAAACTTTGTGTCAAGTTATTTCTGGAAAACTATGGAGAAAAGTTATACCATGCTAGAAAAAATGAATGTGACAGATCTAGTGTATCCTTCAATATATCAATTTCATCATAGTTCTTAATGATGCTGTTCTTTACATGTTTTTTGCTACTTTTTTTGTGTTAACTATCATCTATCTGGTTCTCAGTGGGTACTCTGCTTCTTACTGCTATAAAGCTACTTCTGAAGAAAAAATTGCATTCTGATTAAAAGTTTTTCAGTGATGTGTGATTTGCAGGTTGTTTTTCTTTTCCATTTTTCAAAGTTAGCATTGTATTTAAGCATTTGACTTGACTTTTTTGTTATTTTGTTGGGATCTAGATGCCTTTTTTTCCTTTTATTTTTAAGTCTACACTTTACATGCATCTTGAGATGAACAGGTGAATAATGTAAACCAGTACTTCACTTATCCTGTGGCACTTTCTTTTATTTGCAGAAAAGTCTTTACTTTTCCTTGAATTTCTAACTGTGCAACAAAGGCAAATAGTTTCTGCCTTTGTTACAAGTCTGTTTAAGTTGCAAATTCCGGAATTCTGAAAATTGCTACCATTGCCTCATTTTTGTATAGCTGTGACTTTCTTTCTGGAAGTGCTTTTCTGTGAATGAGCTGCAAAGTCATATTTGTGAAGCGGTAAGTATATGGGAGAACAGTTACCTTTTAGGGTCAGTGGCTGATGATAGCCTCACGCTTTTTCTTTGTTCTTTTTATACATTTCAGTGTACACAAAGTATCTTTAGCTGTATAGAACCTAGGGTTTAATTCTGGTGAAGAGATGTGATCAAAATTTACTACAAAGGATAAGATTGCTTATAGTTCACCTCTCTGCTGATCCTACTGCAGCTGTGTGTAACAGGGTCCTGTTGTCTTTTGTTGTTTTGGAAGAAAATTTACATAATGTGAGGCAATCTTACATAAAGGACACTTAAAAACCCCAAACAAACAGTGGTTACAAAGCCTCAGCTTCCTTTTTAATGGTGTAAAGTAAATGCTTCTTGGAGGAAGAAGCATTTCTGTCAGCCATCTGAGGGTTCTATTTATCCTCCAGAGTGCTGTCTTTGATTGTCCTAGATACAAATACAAGTGCATATTGCTAAATTTATATATTGAATTGATTTAGTGGCATTTCTTGTGAGATGTGGAAAATTCAGATTCTCCTCTGCAATAGGAGTTTTGGAACTTTTATATTAAAAAATTAGTGATTTGAATGTTTCTGCAGATTTTTATCATTATTTGTTCATTTTTTAATGAAGTTAAGACCCTGATGTTTAGAGACTTTCATTTACAGATTTCCCTTAAATTTCTTCACAACTGTGAAGTCTTTAAACAGATCAGTGGACTGCAGTATGTAAAATGGTAAATTAGCCACAATAGTATTGGGACAGAGAAGTACCTCTGAATACTGCTACTCAACTGATTTCAATGGAATTTGTATACCTGGTACTACTCAAGATACACAGTTGAATTCTGGAGGCCCTGGTGTACAGAGGCATAGGTTATATTTATATCTGTACCTGAAATGTTATATTAAATATTATATATTTAATGTTATATATTCCAAGAAATATAACATACCTGAACCTCCAGGCTGCTGCATCTCAGTCCTGTAATTTCATGCTCTTTTTAAACATTTGAAAATAGATAGATAATGGACAAATGAATAAGAAAAAGTTTGGCAAGTTCTGTTTTTATTAACAGAATTGAATTTAATTTGTTTTTTTCTACACTTAATACATTATGTTCAAATAATTCTGCAATTCTATATGAATCCAATTATTTTTGCTTTAATTTTGACTTCCTTTTATTATTTATTTTTTACTTCACTATTACATTCCTCTTCATGAATAGTGGACCTGGTTTCAGTATTTGTCCAAATGCATTTCCAGTCATTCTAGACTCTTTGGATAAAAAGCAGTCCCAAAGAAGCTATTTATTTTCAGGAATTAAGCATGTTATTAAATCTGTCAGATAGCATAACAGGGCATGTTAAAGCAATCTTTTCCATTATTTAAAACAACAGTCCTTGATCTTAAGCAACCAAGTAGGTGAATAGGGTGTTTGTGGAAATGTAGCAGTTTACATATACAAAGCTGTTACACTTTAATATTTCAAATGACAAGAGGGGGGAGCAAAGGAAAAAAACCCAAACATGTAAGAGTATTGTGGCAGGAGTACCAGTCATCAGATGTGTTCCTGGTTACTTTAATTATGTAGTTGCAGTGGCTGTCTAGAAATAAAAGAACTTAATGTTGGCAAATATAGATCAATTGCCTTTTTTGTTTTGGTTTGGGTTTTTTTGTGGAAGTTGGATACTGGTTTCTGTGCTATTAATAGTAATGATCATTGCTGTGTCCCTTGGCTCTTATATAGCAGTATTCTCCCCCCTAAATCTTAAAGTGCTGTGATTATCCTCATTTCATAAAGAGCAGTAAGAAATAGAAGTGGAATGACTTGTCAAATTCATTGAGGTGATCTGCAGAGCCTGAAATTGAACTTTGGACTCCAGAGTCTTGTGTTAGGTTGTTCTGATGTCATTGGTATTTTAATCTTGGAAGAATAAAGATGTTTGTATTTTTAGTTTTTGGTTTCTACTGTAGCTTTCAGTAGTCTTCTGTGTATACAAAAACTATTGTTATAACTGAATTATGTTATAGTACAATGTGTAAAACTCCAAAAATATGCATGAATACAGACTGAGGAAAGTTAGAAACATTTGTAGTATATCCAGTGTTACTACTATTTCACTCAAGGATTGTAGAAAACTCAGTTAAATCTTCAGACTAAGCATTTGTAGTTTGATGGACACATCTTGGAATCAAATGTAGTACAAGAGAAGTCGGTAACATAGAAACACAGAAGTAGATAAAAATACTAGAAGATTAAGGGGATTAAACATGAAGATCAAGAGTGACCAGAGTGAAGACAACATTTTGTGTACCTGAGAAGTTAGGACCAACCTAAGCATTATCATTACATCCCTGAGACAGAGAGTTTGGTCTGGAAGGACTCTCTGCATAGTTTTTCTGTGTTTGCTTGTTTTTAAACTGGTTCTCAATTCAGGATTATGTATATTTGATGACACAGTGTTTATGATGTGCTTCCAAACAAGGGCAGGCTCTGCCCTGTGGTTAGAGAATGAGTTTACTCATTCAATTACCCCTGCAATTCTTGCAGCCAGCTGCTGAGCTTCTTGGGAGGAGGAAAGGCTGGTGGAAGTAATTATCTTTGGTAGATTGAGTTAGATGTATGATGAGATTGGGTATTTAGTTAAATATTTTATTGTGACATCTTATAAAGGCTTGTTTGATTTTTAATTAGAAAACAGAACAAAAGTATTTTAAGTATGCAGTTACTTTCTGATAGGTTGCCAGGCGTAGGATAGAATGATGCAGTATAGTTAGAGGTCAGTCTCTAATTGTGTAACAGAATACAGAACCCAAGTTCCAGCTGCAGTGTCTATGGTGGTAGCTCAAGTAACAGAAACATATAACAGCTTCTGTTTTTAGCATGCACTGATGATCTAGGCTCTAGTTCTGATATCAAATCCCTGCAAATAGATTCAAGTGCTGTTGCGAAACTTGATTAAAAACAGTGGGATTGATACAAGGATCCTCACACGTAAACCTGGATGCAGGCTAAATCAGAAAAAGTGGTTGTGTCCAGGCTTGTCCTTTTATCATACTTCTTATTCATTTGATCCTTAAGTGTTGCTGCTTTTCAAGGAGCAAGATAAAATGCATAAGCAATATAAAAATACTCAGCAATTTAAAAAAAAAGGTTTTTATTTTTTAACAGAAATTGTTAGTAGGAAAAACAGATGTGAGAATTTATATATGTATGACTCAATGTAGTGCTAATATAATTGAATAACAATTATGACTTACTCTGGATTCAATGAGCAAATCCTTTGTTCAAATAAAGAAGCATTATTGGAAATCCCAGAGAATGCATTTTGTGTTGCTGATAGAAAAGATGGCATTCTGATTTAGGTATTATGAGCTGTCTGATACAGTCTTTTTGTGTTCGGGGCTATTTTTTTTTTTTAATGTTGAGTACAAGCATTGTAGTCACATACTCTCTAAGTTTTCTGGGACTCATTTGTGACCATTAGCTGGTATACTTACAAAGGAATTCTACTTCAGTTAAGACTAGATAGTGATAATATGCTGCAGCTGCTTCTAGCTACATGTTGCTTTCAATACAGCTGGGAACAACTGAATTTCTCAGCAAGCAATGATTAGCATTTTGATCTTGACAAGCACTTTACTGTCTGAATACCAATGTCTGAATGATTGTTTTCGCCAAGCAAGGCATAAACAGCTATTGCGTATATATCTTGTAGTTAGCTTCTGCTTATTAGAAACATTTGATCAAACACTTGCACACTTGATTTTTTTAAAACTGTGTTAAGTCATCCTAATTTATACTTGTAGAAAAAGTGTAGTTTTATGTGTCTAAGTATGCTAAGATAATTCCACTATGGAAAGGTAGATGTCTGAAAGAGCGTTTAGTCTCAAGTGTAGTGATCTAATGTTAGTGGTTCATGCCAGTGCTCCCAGCTACACGCAAATTAACAGTATTCAAGTGTAACCAGACAGCATTTATAGTCTACAGATTAGCATAGCCTGAGAAAAATCCAATTATCCTTTCCTTGGTTGTTTGCCTTCATTATATTTTTGTTTCAGGGCACCTTTTTTTGTTAAAATTTTAGAATTATTTATAGAAACAAAATCAGACTTACAAATA
Organism: Ceryle rudis; assembly: GCA_033439905.1. NCBI lineage: Eukaryota > Metazoa > Chordata > Aves > Coraciiformes > Cerylidae > Ceryle > Ceryle rudis. The sequence goes on along the minus strand of JAAGNO010006396.1, from coordinate 21,026 downwards.
GCAAATGATAATATGAATCACCCGGCAGAAGTATGAGAGATTGTCCTTTTTGCTTCTTTTCAGTAAAGGAAACAACTCACAAATGAAGCCCAAGTACCAGGAACTACAGGAATAGAAGTTAAACTTTGCAATGTGTTTTTGCTTTGTTGCAAAAAAACCCTTTAAAATCTTTAGCTTGCTTATTTGCTTGCTTTGTGTCAATTGAGCAGTAGTCTTTTGCTTTGAAGCTCAGACAGGGCCATACAGCTGTGCTTTGCAGAATTTGGTGTTGCATTAGACAACTAACCCTCATTAGACTGGATCCTGGTTTAATTTGAAAAATATGCAAGTAGGCTAAATATAAGTAATATTAATTGCTCAAAGCTATGAGAAATTCTGCATTAGTGCATCTAAGTAGCACAGGGTTAGTTTAATTTATAGAAATTTTAAAGGTTCAGTAAATCATACATCAAGTTAAGATCCTACTTGCTATTACATTTTCAGATATTATGAGTTGGCAGCTTCATAACCATAAACATCTGAATTTCAAATGCTTAATGTATTTTTAACACTGCTGTGGAATGCATAAGAAATTATAGAAGGTCACCCTTTTGAAAAATTTACCTGTGCATGTGTAATTTGATATATGTAAGATAATCTATTATGCACATCAGGTTTGTATTGTGCAATTTTATGATGTAACACATAGCACAAGCTTCATGTTTATTCACCTTTCTGCCAACAAAGTCACTGACTGATAATTGCAATTAAAGGCAAAGTTACGGATTTTTGAGAAACTTGACACAGAAATACAATTTTTTCCTGGATGTGTACAAGACCAGGCCTCACTTCAGGCCTAGATTCACTTGAAACTGTGTTTCACTTTTACCTGATAGGCTTATCTGGTATTGGTTAAAGAGTATGACCAAGTGTCTGGCCTCTCAGCCAGAACTTCCTTCTCGTTACTAGAAGGACGCAGTCTGCCTGTAAAATTGGAATTTTAATTTTTTTAAATTTTTTTCCTTTACCTGTCAGTACTGATTCAGTATGTTTTAGTACGTTAGCTTTAAGATGTTTGCATTTACATATGCAGTAGTATGTTTAAGGACTTCTGAATCCTATTTAAGGAATAGGAAATCTAAAGCAAGAATCCATTCTTAGTAGAAAGGTCCTGCTTAAGTGTTAACTAAGGATGTTAAACCTGAGGGCAGATTCTGTAGCTGTCTCTATATGTGATTGTTTCAGTCAATTTCATATTCATTTAATATTATTTCCTTAAGCAAACATCTAAATTTGTATTCACATAATATAAAAAGTTTCATAAGTGCTTCAAAACTGGATCCTGCTTCAGAGCCAGGAACATTAACAAAATTAATAGTATATTGAAAAGGATGCTAGGAGGCCCACTTCTTCAGAATGAAATGAATTGGGAGTATTTATAGTGACCAAGTGAGCAGGTGAAAGGTATAGTGATTAAAATGTATTTAGATACTGCAATTTTGAATGTGTGGTTTGACATAGGGCAGCACAATCCTCCCAGAAACAATGCAGAGGGAAGATGTCACATTTACTGTTGAAAAGCATCCCTGTGCAGTAAAACCCTATTTGGCATTAAAAGCAGTGCTTGTATCAAGCCAGGAAGATGCTTCTGTTTGTGATGAAGAACAGTCAGTTATGCTTCCTGTAATAAAAACCAAGTTAGTCTCCTGTCCTGGTTTGAGTGAGAACAGAACTAATTCTGTTCAGTGACTTTTTTTTTTACTTTTCAGATCAGTTCTTTTAACTAACTGCACTGTCTGAAGTTAGCAGCCTGTTTTCACAGTCAGTGTCTGTTGCTAGCAGTGATAACACCCCATGTTTAGAGTTACTACCAAGGATTGGTGTGCAGACCAAGGCCATTGCTGGATCTTGCATACCACATTGGGGTGCAGAAAAGTGAAATGCTGTACCTGCAGGGAGGAGCAGACAGGGCAGGTGACCGTAAACTGACCAACAAGGCATTCCATCCCATATACGTCATATTTGGTATGAAGCTGAGGCATCTTGGAGGGTCTGTGTCTCTTCTCCCCTCTTGGACTGCTTTGCCAGCTTTTCTTGGCTTGGCTCAGGTCCTTTTTCAGCTCCTTCCTTGGAGCATCCAAGGAGGATTCTGTCCATTCTGCCTTTGATCCCAACCTATGTGTTCCTGAATCTGGTACCAGAATAGAGCTCCTGAACACAGCTCCCATCTGCTGTGGGGCCCAGTCTGGGACTCCCCCCGTGTGAGCTCCGCAGCATGAGTGGTGATGGTGATAAATTGCCATCAGGGGTATTGGGTTCGATACTGGTTTTGTATAGCTTTGTATGTATTCCATTTTTATTATAATTTTCATTAAAGCTGTTCTAGTTTCCTTTTCTAAAGTTTCTCTCCCTTATTCCCTTTTTCTTCCCCTTTGGGGAGTGAGAGGAGTTAGCAGAGAGCATCTGTTACAGGTCTAAGGGGCTGCCCTGACCCTAAACCATGACATCTCCATAGGCAGAAATTGACTTTATAAATCCCTACAAAAGTAGCATAGTGTTTTGCACGTTGTCAAACAGTATTGTCATAAGACTGGCCAGGGAAAGGCAAACAACAAGACTCTTCAAATGAAGAAAGCTTTGTGACCAATAGTAAAACACTGGGATACAGCCAGCTGTTAAAAAGACAAGCTCTGAAACACTGAACTGCATTATTTATGTTGATGCTAACTACCAATGACAGCTTCAGAAACTGGAGATACTAAGGCAAAACTACAGAGCTGATTTTCTTTTCGGTGGCTTTATAGTGAAGAAGAGTAATGCAGTGTAGAAAATAATTAGGAGGGCTAAATAGTCTTGCTACAGGATGGAGTTTATCAAGTGATGAGATGATTTGGATCTGTGAGTACTAAGAGTGAACAGGTCAGATAAAAATTCTCATTAAAAAATTGGGAAATTCAATAAAGAAAATATGTAGTAAAAGCTATGAAATTTAAACATCTTATTGTGCAGAGCATACACTTGTTGATAGACCTGATAAAGTACTTCTTGGGAAGCCACTCGACCTCTTTGTTGATCCCAAAAAGATGAAGGGATAAGAGGGACCAAGATGGAGAATTCCTAGCAGCAAGGAAAAAAAAAAAATGCCCTTATCAGGAAGGAATTGAGAAAATTTGGACTGGTGGGGTGTGACAGAGTTATTAAGGATATTAATAGCACTAGGCACAGTGTATTGCCATGAGGTATGACAGGTAGGTTAATGTAATAAATAACTATGTACTTACCAGTTGTCACTAGAATGTTCTGTTTTATGAATTAGAAAACTAGGAGAATCCACATAAAATTTAATTGTAATCATAATCTGAGCAGTTTAATGAATACTGGGGAGGCAGGGAAGGAATTCCCCTTCCCTGTTATGGTAGCTTGTCTGACGACTTCTGAAAAGAATCTTAACAATGTACTCAGTAATTCAGGCATACGCCAGGTGCCCGTGAGTATCTCACTGTAACTAAATATTCGCTGAGGGTAGTGTTGATAGTATTTGCCAGTCATGTTTCAGTCCAGCGTATGATTAGGGGTTGATTTATGATTTCATTTGTAATTAATGCAAATATTAGGTATAAAGTCAAAGAATGGAAGGTTTTCTTTAACCTTTGTATATGCACTGTATATGCATTCTCTTCACAAGGTGTACACAGAAACCTTTATTTCTAGAACAGTGTGTCTTTCTCAAACTGAATTGTGATCAGTGCTTAGAACTGGGAATGGGCTCCTTGGGAACAGAGCTAAGAGCCTCTTTATAAGCAGGTGAAAGTGATGTGAACTATAACCTCAGAGCTTTGATAATTTTTAGTTCTCTAGTATTATTGTTACTATTTTTAGATGTGTGTTTTGTTCAGCTGATGTAGTTACATAAACTACTGAGCTTAAAGGATGTTGATACTGCTTTTAATAAGTACAAATAGCACTATTATGTAGCAGGTTTCTGTTATAACAGTCACTGCTGATTCTATCACAATTGTTGATGACTCACTATGGAAAATAAACTACTTTATTAAAATGAGTGAGAAGCATTATCCTTATTCTAGTTGTACTTCTTTTGTCTAAGAAGAAAAAAGTGTTCAAACTGGAACCCCCTCTACTATCTGTAATGGAGAATTGACCCTAGCCATTAATTACAAAAAATAAAACTAGCTTATCTGTCTTGAAATATTTTTATGTGCAGAGATTCCCGTTTGTTCCATTTAAATTGTCAGATTGTGTACTGATATTACTGTCTTACATACCTGATGCTTAAAACCATATACTGTGGTTATTTGGACTGTTTATCAAAGCAAACATATTGGAGCAGAATAGTTGCATAAGGATGAACTAATTTCCTTAGTTTTCCAAACTTTGATTATTCTATTTGATGAGTGGGAAGCATATGGAAAAATAGGAAGGACTCACTTTAGACTAGAGGTGTCACTCCACGTCTAGAAATAAGTGATCTTCTATTGAAGCGGTTGTCTACTTGAAAAGATAACAGTGATAGAACTTCTCAGCAGTGAATCCTAGCTTATTTTTTTTTTTATTTTTATTAAAATTCTGCTGTTCTCAGGCTTGATGTTAGAATTACCGACTTACCTTACGTGGATCTGAATGGATAGCTCTACTCATTGACTTTGCGTGTCTTGTATCAGAATCCACAATGACACTAGAGGCAGGCTTTAACTGGATCACAACACTGAGAGTGCCTGATGTCAAAGGTATCTTTAATATTTCATTGAACAGATGATGTAAGGGCGTATGAAGAAATGCCTTCAAGTCTAACTATGGGCACAGCCAATAGATGTAGTTCAAAACGATGTTGTAATTGTAGTGCTCCTCAAGCATATAAAAGGTTCTCGAAGTACTCTCTCATTTCTCCTGTTCATAGGTTGCAGAATAGCTTTCCAAAGGAAACAGTCACTTGATTTATCACTTGAGATGGTTAAAACCAGATTCTTACAATAGTAGAAAAAAGAGCTTTGAGGTTTTTATAAAGTTTTGGAAAGCCTTTCTGAAGAATGAAATCCAAAGCTGACAACCAGGAGGATTCTTCTGTCTGTTACTTCTGTAGTGGTTGCCTGAGAAAGATGCCCCAAAAGCTGTAGATCTTTTCATGGTTTTGTTCTCTTACAGTTATTTCTTTAACCTGTTCACTTTAAAAATCTTCTTAGCTGTAGATTGACTTAGCAAATGCAGGGAGTTGAGAGTTGTAAGCATTGTGTTAATTTTAGCCCTCATTGGTTTTGTTCAACATTTAGCCATATATAAAAGTAGGCTAGACATGGCAGTATTTAAGTAATGATTTTAGCCATTATAGAAGCTTCTATACTTTTTAATCATTCTTACAGGAAAATAACATGTCAATAGTCTGTCTTGCCTTTTTTTTTGTGAAGACTTTTGAGAGCTACTCAAGGCACAAGGAAATTTAAGGCACTTTTGAATTAAATTTAAGGCACTTCTTGATTTAGTTGTGACACCACCACCACCCCCCCTAATCAATGAAAGTATCTTACTGATATCCAAATACATTTCAACTGGTGTAGAACCCATATTCACTTTTTTTTTTAATTGTGCAAGTTGTGAAGCAGAGAAGCAGAGGTTATTTAGAAACGCACACTTCTATCCCACTCAGCCACTAGCAAGGTGTTAACTTACAGATATATATATAAAAAAATAATTGACAGTTCCTTGCAAGAGAAACACTCTTACAACAATAAGAGAGATAAAACAGTGATGGATTAATCACATTGGAACTCAATTATCTCTTATATTTTGTAGATTTCTGCCTAGTGTCATCAGTTCATGAGTATTTGATATGCTGAGCATGCTTCATGGAAGTAACTAATTACAAATCCTGTGATTTATTGAGCATACTTCACTGGAGATTTAATAGAAATATCTATTCCAAAGCAATTTGAACACATATAGTGTGTTTGCTTTTTAAAAATTCCATCCAGTATAATAATTTTTCTGCTTTAATTGCATTTTAACCGTCGAGAAATTATACCTCTGGGAAAGGTTCCCATTGGAACATACAGTTTCTGAATCCAGTGATGTACAGTTTCAGAAAACTTATGGCAAAAAAAGCACAATCTGCATTTATGATCATGCTAGATCCAGACACACTTTGGTCTGTAGGCATTTGCATAAGGCCTCAACTCCTAATAAAGGTCCTTCTAGACTAAGTTATATGATGTGTCATCTGTTTATGAGCAGGAGGAGAAGGCCTTAACGTATGCCAGGGGCCTAAAGAAGCCTGTACATTTTGCTAGGAAGCTCTTTTCTTAACACTTCTTGTCTTCAGCCTGTTTCAAATGGGGGGAGAAAAATAAGATTACATTCTAAATCAAAAGCACATTAACATTCCTGATCCTTGCATATAGCCTAACAAGAAAAACTCTAAAACTTTAAAAACCCCCACACAGGACTCTGCTACTGTCCGGTACATGATTTTCCTAATAAGGTTAAAGATATGAACCATCAGCCAGAAATTGAAGAGGGTGTATCTTTAGATACCAGTGGGTCCAGCTCTAGCTTTGAACCAAAGAGAGAGCTCATATCTTTTTTGGCGTATAAAAAGTAGTGTCAGTTGAAATTTGATACTTCCTTTATGCTGTATTTGCCCTTGAAGGTCTAAAAGGTCTCTGACTTCTGTAATCTTGTTCAGTTCAGTATTTAAGTTGCTGGAATATCATTCCTTTAGGAGTCTGGACTTTGTGTTTGAGGAAAGTCCTCTTTTTTCCAGCTAAGTACAGAGATGCTCAAATACTTTTTATTAAATCTAATGGTGAAGCTGCTGTTAATTGAAGTAACATACAGAATATGCTTATTATGAAACATACCATCACTATCAACAGACTTAAGTATTTTTATTTTTTTCTTCCATGTAATTGAATTGTGATATTGCTAATAATTGTGATAGTGCTTCACAGCACTCTGTTTCTGGAGGCGAAATAGTCACTTACAGAAGCAGACTTCATAGTAAAAACAGAGAGAAAGCATGTACAATTCATAAGGGTTTTTTTGTAAATTATTTAATGTAATTCTTAATAAGTTAAAAATTTTGAGAGGCTTCAAAGCAAACTGGCATACTGATTTCCTGTTGCAGATGGTAATATGTGCGCAGGTTAATTTTATTTTAAAATACTTGCTTAACCTGCCACTAAAAGTTACTGTCTTTTCACTCTGCTCTACTCATATTCCGTTGTTTTGACTGTCACAACAAAACTGAGTATATAAATTTACTCGTGATCTAATCAGCCAAGGGCATGTGGGGAAGTGATGTTGACATTGATGTATTCTGTAGCTTCAGTCTTCCTTTCTATTCAGTGAATGTCACTTGCTAGGTCCTGCAGGTAGGGCATGCAAGATCCAACCAGAAACGTTGACTTGAGAAGGAAATGTAGATGTGAATACTTGATTTTTTGTGCTTTCTGGAAGTAATTTTTTTTTTTTTTAAACAAAAAAAGGGGTTGGGGGGCCAGTGACAAAAATTATTAAAAAACACATTAAGAATTATTTTAAAATGTCAACAATCTATATTTATTGATACTGGTTAGCCTGTGAAGACACAAAATGAGCCCTGTATAATTACTAGGGAAGTAGACATGTAGACGTGGCAACTGTGGATATGTGTTAAGAGTTACAGATCCTGAAGTTTTAGGTCAAGATCAGACTGTTCAGTCTTATTAAATCTAAGTGAAGTTCTAAATCTTGTGGCTGCAAAGAGAACTTTAAAAATGTGTGGAGCATTAGTGATGTTTGCTGTCAGTTTGGTCACAGATAAAAGTGAGATGAGCTGTTGCCATTTGTTTTCCCCATGAATCTGTTGCAATTTAAGGCAGCAGATAGGTGGATGGGGCTCAACTGAAAGGGGTTTGCTAAAAGAGGAAGGGATGCTGAAAGATCTAGTCTAAGGGTTCTCATGGTGGATTTTCTGAAGTATATGCTTAAGCATCAGTAATTTTATATATACGGAAGTAAAATCTTTTGAGTAATTTTTTAGTGCTACTTTCAATTGGTTCTCAATGTGGAAAATGGATGAAAATGTCAGAAAAGAAGTAATACACTGACTAAAGAATCTGTAAGCATGTAGTTCTACTGTCACTAAATATATTTGAGTAATTATAAAGAATTTCCATTTGATTGTTGGTAGAAATTCTACCTAGAGAGGTAGATTATATAGACATAAATCTACTTGCCATATCATAATTCAAATTAGTATAGCCAGTGTGTGCTTATAATATTTCTATTGTTATATTAGACTTCTGAGGAAAGCTTCATAATTTATCATTTAAACATATAACCAAAAAAAAGAGAGGTATTAAACATGATGATTAAGTTGCTATAAAATACTTCTTAAATAAGGATTACATACCTGAACTCTTTGTATCAATTTTAAGTTCAAGTGTTGTGCAGGTTTAGTGTTACATAATGTCATATACTTCTAAAAAATATAAATTAAATGAAAGAATACTACTTGCTATTAAAAGATGAAAGTAAGTCCAGTGGTTGTAACCAAATAGAGTGGCAGTACTAAGAGCCATGTTCGTTAAAGTCCAATGACTGATTTATACAAGTGGATATGAGATTAAACAGAGACTTGAACACTTTACAGTTAATAAAATAGCCTAACGATAAGCCAAATGGTCTTGAAAACATATTGAATGCATTTGAAGTACAATTTTACATACTGTAAATGATGTAAGCCTTGAGTACAATAAGATAACAAAGCTTAGTTGTATGAGTAAGTTACCATTAGATAATGAGTAACTGACCTGTGGTAACTGTTGACATATTTATTGTTTCTCCATAGCAAATACAAGATAACTTATTGGCATACAAGATTCTCAATATTTGATTATAAAGAGATTACCTGAATTTGAGAAATAGGAATGAGAAAGGTAGGGAAAATACAGACTTGAGTTCAAGTCAGGGATTAGAGATATTAGTAAATAACAGACAAAAACTGTACTGTACTTTATAATTGGCTCTGCATATTGGGCTGTGATTGTGTAGGAATATTATCCATCTCTAAAAGGAATTTGGCAATTTTTGGGGATCTTGCCCATAAAGCACACAGAAGTCAGGATAATCAGGTAAATCTAATGCTGCACACATAATATATGCATTCTGACCTTGGATGTATTATCCTAACATCAACTCCAGAGTTTTCCTAAGCATGGCTGATTCTTTTTTCTTATTTCAGTTTCTATACATCACATTGACAATTCAATTCTTTGTTTATTTTAGTGAGCCTTAAAATACAGAGGTCAATATTGTGTAAAAAATATCTTTCTAGATAGCCAGAATCCTTATCAGTTCTAATAATCAATTCTTTTCTGTTTTTAATTCAGTGTTATGTAAATTGAAGGTAACCAGGGTAACCAAGAGCTTGCTATCCTTACATAGTTGGCAAAGTGCTTTCTGGGAATAGAGTATTCTCCAATCTGTCATGATCAATATTCACTGAGAACACAATATATGAAAATAACACACATAAGCAGGAAGGCATGTGTGTTTTCAATGGAGGCAGGTCTACTCAAAAGTTTAATTGTAATAAAATGTAGCAGTTCTTCAATATAATAAGTTTATTATATGGTAATCATAAAGGCATTATAATGGTGCTTAGATATTGGTCTCTGATACTATTGCTTTAAATTTAGATTACAACAAATCCAACAAAAGTAATGACAAACTGCTGTGAACTTTTTTTGGGGGGGGAGGGGGAAGGTGGGGAGAGTGTGTGTGGTTTAGAAGTAGAAAACTAAATTTTTAACTAGTTCCTAGAATAAAATGTCTCTAATATTGCTCCTGAAGGGGCAGAGTTTTCTTCATGGTGGACTTCAGGAACATCTTTCATTGCCACATTACTGAAAGCAGTACTATATAAGCTAACTTTTAGGATTCTGTATTTACAGTAACTTTTCCATTATTGTGCTATTACAGATATGTGCTGTATAGTCTCTGAAATTAATGAATACTGTGAGATATTTGGAAAATGTTTCAAAACAAATTAAAAATTAATGACAAAGTCAGACTTCTTTTGTGGCTTGTATTTTTTCACCCATAGATAACTAAAAACTATCGAAGAGGGCAAGCATTAGATTCTAATTTTGGAGTCACTTATTGAAGGTAAATAACCACTAAACCTCTAATGGTACTTTTTTGTCAACTCCAGAATTCTTACAAGTTGTCTGTAAAAACTGCATCAAGCTTGCTAAGCTCTCACCTGAGTAATTCAAAGAAATACATAGCCTGTGGTAATTTAGAAGAAATTATAATGTTAAGAACACATCTAGAGATGTGGGGTTTTTGTTTGTTCTCTTGTATCATGTTGCAGAATCACAGCTGCTGGTTCTGCCATTCATAGTCTGTTGCATTAAATGCCCAATAGCCATAAGAAGTAGCAGGCAAAAATATTAATGAGTTTTACAAATTTTGTATTTGAAAAAAACAGACCCAATACAAGATAGTGATTCAGTTGTTTGTGTCTGTATGTGTTAATCAATGTCATAAATACACCAAACATGAGGTTTTTAATCTTTAATATGCCTTCACTTGATTTAAGAATAAAAGTTTGAAAAGGGTCTGTGAAGTTAATTTCCCACGTGGAATTGATAGAAATTGACAGCAGGAAAAAGTAAAATTTTTTTCATTGGCATTGATATTATTGAAATATCATCTTCTCTTGCCTTCCAGAGTCTTGCTAGTTTTGTTCATGTTTAACAGATATATTTGCTCTATTTGAAGTATTTTTTTTTTATCTGAAGATGCAAAGAGGGACCTTCAATAGTCTGTACTGATCATTTTTGATGAACAAACCATGAACAAAAGAAAGAATTTGAGGACTAAAATCACAGCTCTCTGTCTGGAAAGAGACAAGCTGGTAAACTGACTCGTGAAAGGATTCCTGTTCTCTCTTGTTCATGCAGAGATCCCATCAGAACTGGTCAGTTTCACTGAGCTAAATTGGGTAGGCCTGTGTAGCCCCCAACATGGTGCAGAACCCTGCAGGACTTCAAAGTGAACTTAAGACTGTATTCAGAGTGGAAAGTGTGTGGCATGTGGCTGCATGTTTAAATCAATTTGATTACCTACAAATGAGGTACAGTGTTTTATATATGGAATAGGCAAAGCAACAGTTTTATTTACTAGGGAGAGAAAGGGTAGAATAGTCAACTTATTAGTACTGGTCCATAGAAGTATCTATTACTTTTTTCCCCCCTGTATGAATCTGAAGCAATTACAAAGTAGGTCTGAGATCCACATTGATACTTCTAAAGCATCGGAAATAAAAATACGGCATCTTGGAATCCTTTCTTACCCATTTTTTTTGTGGTTCTGTTATTATAGTTGATACCAACACAGTGTTCTGTTGCAGTTAGGATGACTGTGTTATTAGTGCTACAGCATTATCTAAAGCCCAATTAATGTCTCATAGCGTATGTAGGGTAGCTTAGATGTCTGTAGTTTTTCTTGATGTTCTTTAACAATTTGCTTATGCTCTGTTTCTGCAAATGTTCTAGATGACCTTCTGGTAGGAAGTGGATACATTTATGTATTGTGCGTTTAGACTTGTCACAAGAGGCTTTGAACACAAAGTACTGAAATCTGACAGAGAATATCCCATTGGATACTGAAGTTAGAGCAATAGATTGTTATTGATTTTGGAAAGGCAGTCTACATTTATTTCAAAACTACAGACAGGAATTCTGTTTTTTCTTTGTGGAGTAACTCATCCCATTGTAAGTGGTGTCTTCATTCTTTAAGCTGTTGATAGAAGATAAAATCTTGACCTTTTCAACCAGTCTGCTTAGTCAGCTTGGTAAATTTATTTTCACAGTTTGGTATATCAGAGATAAGTGTTCACAGTATTCTTTGAAATAACAAACAAAAGTAGAACTATGGAACTCTCTCTCCCACATTTTTTCGAAGTGTATTGATTTGACACAAACCAGCCCCCACACATACTTGTCACATAAGAAGATGCCACATCATTACTACATATTTATTTCCCGAGTTGTACTTTCCATTTTATTATGTATACTGTTCCAGTATTTCAATATGAATTACAAAAAATAAAAATATAAAAATACATATGTCTAAGAATTTCTTCTGTAAGATACGTTGGGGTATGAATTATTACGTAGGTTTGGAACCTGTTTGCCATTGGGTTTTGTTGATTAAAAGTGCTAATTTTGAGATAATGTGGTATTATGTAAGAAACATTATCTAAATTATAGCATACTTCAACAGAAAAGTGATGCTACACACAAGCCTATTAGTTGATTAATAAATCACATATTTAGCACTGTTACTTGAAAACAACCTTTCAAATGACAACAATTATGAGTTCTTGTGTAGGACAGTTGAACTAAACAAAAACAGCATCAGGAATAAGGCTCCCGCCATTTTCAGTTATGTTTCTTTTCTCCTGCTGGAGAAGCTGCAAAATTGAAACTAGGTGTCATATTTGTCTTAAGGAACTGAATTGTGCAGCATTGTTTTCTACCTGTAGCAAATCAGAATAGGTTCCAATATCATAACCTGTGAAACCACCCTAAAGCCATACCACCATCTGGACTATTTACCAGTGAGGAGGCCCTTGAAAGAATTTGTAATGGTCAGTGTAACATGAAGAACAGGAAAAATCTCTCCATCGCTTTGATGAAGGCTTAGAAGTTAAGAATAGCTGGGTTACAGCTTGCAAATGTCCACTGTCTTCACCACATGATGTTTTATTTTATAGTATATTAATTATGGATGATCAGTATTTTTAATGAGCATTAATTTTTACTGAAGAATATATATGCCTCGAAGAAGGTGTTATTTTGCCATCATAGAAATCTTTTAACCAATAACTTCTACACTACTGTTTATTCAAGGAACTGTGACATAGAAATTTGATACTTTTTCTCAAACACTAAAATTTTGCGTAGGACATTTGTATATCCAGAAGATACTCATTCTTAAAACAAACATTAAAACAACAAACCATGGATCAGCCAGAAATGTGTAGGAAAGAATAGCAAGTATTAGTTGTAAGCTGGTTTGTTTTGGGGTTTTTTTTGTTTGTTTCGTTTATCCACCCCATGTTGGTGTGTTCATTGTATTGGGTACATAACTCTTACTGAAAAGTTCAGTTTCTTGCACAGGTTACATATCAACAGATTTAGTTTACTGTGAAAGATTCAGATGGAATAATGCTGATACATTTTCTTTTTATACATCTTGAGTGGTTATTTCTTTGAGTGAGTGCCTACAGAACTAACAGAATTCACTGAATGAATTACTGTATGTGAGGAGTGCTGAACACACCTTCAATACATAATAACTTACACTGTTCACTATAAGAATGCCTCTCCATGGAGTAGTCTTTTGTTTCTGTTGAATGTTTTTCATTAGTGATTCTTAATATATATTGCTGTTTTATGGGAGAGCAAATAGATGAAGTTGTTTGCCAAATACTTCTCAGCATCCAAATCAGGTTATAGATCTCCTCTGTCTCAGGCCAGTGATGTTTCATCTGGATTATCCTACTATAAACTCACAAATGTGGAATATTCTAAATCTGTTTGCGTGCTGAGTTGTGAGGCTTTTTTTAATTAGAGTAAGTTATGGAAAAAAGTTTCAAAACATAAGTGTCAGGACTATACACTTTGTAGCTGCTAGGGATCTCAGCAAAGGTTTTGTAGGAGCATGCATGTATTCATGTGCATGCATATAATGCAATGGAGATTTAAGAAAAATATTGTACAAAACATCAGCTATTTTAAAAATCTATGCTGTTAAGATGAACTTAGTTATGTGTCAGAAAACCGCAGAATATGGACAACTACTTTGTGAAGGACCTTGTCGCTATTTCCTCTGTAATCTGTTTTGCGTTCAGCCTGAGTTGCCAAATGCCTGTCTCTGCAAGCATGGGGATAGTCAGTAACATCCCCCTCTTGTGCTTCATTTTGCTTACAGGCTTGGTGCTTGCATGTGTACTTACTATGCTTAGGACAGGAAGATAAAAGGTCAAGAAAAATTTTTACCAAGTAATAAAATCACAGAACTATTAAGGCTGGAAAAGACCATTGAGTTCAACAAGTCCAGCCTATGACCTATCATCACCACAGTGGCTAGACCATGGCCCTAAGTGCCACATCCAGTCTTTCTGTTGAAGTGTAGAGAAACCCACCCATCCCAAAGAGTAGAGTTGACTCGTATGAGTAACAAAAAAAGCCAAAACCAAACAACAACAAACCCAAACCAACCAACCAAAACAAACCCCAAAAATAAACAAAAAAACCCCAACCAACCAAAAAAAACCAGACCAAAAAACCACACACAAAAATACCCCAACAAAATGTTAAGTTGAAAACTGTTTTCAGTGACTTGAAAGGTGGATTGAGTGGATTGTGGTTGTTATGTATTGAGAGTTAAAGGCAGTATAGAAGGAGTTAGAGAGGAGGTGCTGCATTGTACCCTGGGACTGACATAGAAAGATACACTGGAAGTAGTCATGAGGTACTGGAGCTCTGGTAACAGGAGATAAACTTCCAGGGATTTGGATAGAATCAAACAGAGTGAATAATGAGGCATTTAAGTAACAAGTGAATGCTTCATGTTCAAGCCAAGCCCTGTGAGTATATGCTCAATAAAATGTCTAGTTAAATTTTATCACTCCCTATTTAAAGAAGGGGGAGTAGGGCACTAAGGAAAAAAACAAAACTAAAACAAAACCCAGTAAAGATTAGACATGCAAACCAGCAGAAGTTCTTTCTGTAGGTGTGAAGGAAAAATAATCATTTTCAGAGTATTTTTCATCTGTAACATCCTAGTTAAGATAGGATACATTAAATTGTAGTTGGATCTCATAGCTTTTATGCAGCAGCTAAACGACCATATTTATTTGAAAATTTTTAAAAAATTTAAAAAACATAAAAAGCTTTGTTTAGTTGTTAGTTATGCATTCCATAAAGTCATCCTTATGTTAACTCTTTTTGGTTGGTTAATTTGCACTGGGTTAATCTCTCCTGTGGATTTCCTTGGGCTGTAGTTTGTCATAGTAGACCACAGGGTTTCCTTTTGGAACCACTTCACCATCTTAACTGAATCTGTGGTTAGACTTATTTAGCTATTCTCTTCATAGAATAAAACATTTGAGAGTTTGGTGTCTGCTCTTGAGGGTACTAAAAGTAACTAATTAAACAAAAAATGGAGTCAGTTCTGTATTTTGAAGTGCTAACATTATTACCCACTTCACCAGGTACTTTTTTTTAAGGAGAAGTATAACTGCTACAGTAAATGCTTATCTCTAAATTGTAAAGCTTTAAAAAGAAAGCCTATTCAAGTGGGTATCTTTATGTTTTAGGGTAAGGTTTCCTAATTTTTTTAAAAATGTAAAAGTTAAGTAATTTTTCTGTGGGGGTTTTTTATATAAGTGAAGTTGATGTTTGCTTTTGAAGAAAATGGTTCTCTTCTATTTTCTTACACATTTGTGTTGAGTTGTTTTTTTTTTTTTCACCCCTTGGAATTTCAATTCAGCAAAATGTTTTATACTAACAGCATATGCTGTTTTCATTTCTATCAAATTTTCTGAAGAAATACTTAAAAAACCCCTTATCTTAAAACTTTTAAACTGATTACTTGAGACACTTTTCACAGATATGCCTAGAGGCTCAACTGTATGCTCACTAGGTTACAGTATAGTTTTGTGATCAGCATGCAGCTAGAATAATGTGGTGGTTTGCTTTCTTAATTTTTTAAGAAAACAAAGTCCATATTCTTAAAGGGGAAAAAATCATAGTAATGTTCATTTGCTTTAAGTGATCATTTGCTTTAAGTGAATTGTAGATGAAACTGAAAATAGTTAGATTAGAAATTAGGAAGAAGTTCATCACTATGAGGGTAGTGAGGCACTGGAACAGTTAGCTCAGGGAAATTGTGGATGCTCCATCCCTGTCAGTGTTCAAGGCCAGGCTTTATGGGGCTTTGAGCAACCTGGTCTAATGGGAGGTGTTCCTGCCTATGGCAGGAGGGTTAGAACTAGATCATCTTCAAGGACCATTCCAAACCAAAGTATTTTATGATTGTATGGTACATAAAGTTACTATCCTAGAAGATCACTGAAAGATTATATAGTGTTTGTGCATCACTAGTGTGCGATTTCTCTATTTCTTGTACTTAAGTGATAACGTGACTTTGCATTTGTGCAAATTTGAATTTATGGTGAACGTAGTAATTAACCAGAATTGTAGATGGAAGGAAGCAAAGCTGTGAAAAAACCTGCAAGATTGACTCTAATTATGATAAATGCGGTGAAGGGGGCTGGATAAAATGATTGGCAAAATGTTACACAGCAAGCTAAGAGCAAGATATCTATAATGTATTAAGACTAATAAAGGTCTATAATAGCCACTTCAAGAGACAGAGCAGAACATGCAGATTAAGAAATGTTCAAACACAGCATTTAAAGGTGTGAGTCACATGCTTAAGTAAAGCTACTGTTTCTACCTGCATGTATGTTTGTTTTGCTTAAAAGTATGTGATGGACTATCACAGAATGTTAGCAGTTGGAAGGGACCTCGAAAGATCATCTAGTGCAACCCCCCTGTCAGAGCAGGATCACCTAGATTAGGCCACACAGGTATGCATCCATGTGGGGTTTGAATGTCTCCAGAGAAGACTATGATTAACTAGTATGTCCAAAAATAGAGTAATACATTATATTCCTGGAAGACGAGTGTTTGCCAGTGCGTTGTTACTGGATGTGCCTGCAATGGGTCAGGGTCACTGGAAGCATACCAGTAAGGCTTAAGTATACAAACGAACCCTGTAGCTAGTAGGGGAAGCAGGCCTTGAAAAAGGTACTACTGTTTTTAATTTCTCAGAAAATTTTGCAAAATATCAGTTCTTCTCCGCTTCCCAGTTCTAAACCTGTAAGTTGTTTTGCAGAAACTGAAGCAGCACTACAGGTAAATATTTTTAGCCAATAAGCATAAAATACAAAAATAAACCCAAACATTTCTTTGTACACTTGGTTACTATTTAGAAATCCAGAGTTTTCCATGAGTTGCCATCTGTTTAATTTATCATGTTAGCTCACGACATTTTTCTGATAAGTATGAAAGATAAATCTATCAAATTTTTGCTTTCTAACTGCTATTGCATTTTCAGCATAAGATGCACTGAAATAATAGATTGCTTACCAAAGTAAATATATGAAAATGATTTTTAGGATTTCAGTGTAAGCAGTAATTAGAGTACCGCTTGTCAGTTTTAGAGCATTGTGAAATATTATGGCATATTGTGACTTTATTTTTACAGAATGTGTTGCATACATGTCACATTAATTCAACTCGAAAGCATTCTTTATGACAATTCATATACTATCATAAAGGCAAGCAGTCATGTTTGTTACTGAATCATTGCATGTCTCATTGTTGAAATTAAATTGGAAGAGAAAAAGACAGTGCAAGAAGATTAAGTTCAATATAAAATGCATGTTAAAGGAAGCAGATTTTATTTTGCCATACCTTTTGCAATCTTAAGATATGAATTTGGTTAAATTAGATATATATGCAGGAATTATTATTTTATCTAGTGTTGGCGGGAATGATAACATGAACTACCACAAAATATCCAAGGCTGATGAAGAAAATGTAAAACTTCTATTATTGTTCCGTTCTTACATGGCAAGATGGATTTTTACTTACATTCAGTGACTCTAACAATCTAATGTTTTATTGGTCCACATTTACTGTTGACTAAAGTGGGCTGTTAGGTATTTTATTATAACTAATCCTAAGCTTTATATATAACTAACTTTTAACGTTTTTCCTAAGCAAACAAAGGGACCCCTGCAACTTCTGTGTTATTGGAAGTGATCTAACACGGTTGTAAACATGAACTTACTCTCCTTGGGAACTGCAGGATACGTGTATGAGAATGCATGACCTTTTTCTTTCTTGGTGTGGTCAAAATTGGCATCTTGGAGGGGTGGATTTTGCTTGTTAGTTCATGGAGTATTTTGTGTATTTTGCTTGGAAGGAATCCAGTTTGTGTGATTGGTGTCTCAACTCTATCTCTTGATACTAAATATGACTGGGTGTTTTCTGTTTTCATAATCTACACTATGTTTGTTGTTAGCAGTCTTGTACATTTCTCAAATAGTACTGGATGTCAGCTCAAGCATTTTTACATGGTTGTATCTAGGTAGTCTTATCTCCTAGGGCAGGTACAATAAATTTTTTTTATAACTTTTTTTGTAGATGGAATGTTTTCAGAAGTGGATTTGCAATTCTTGATGCTGCTTTATATAATTTTGAACTATATGTGACTGTGTTGCTTCATAACAACATATTGCCATTAAATTACCTGGAGTTACATAGAGCTGGTGCTTCTGGGCAAGCTTATCACAGTTACTAGATGGTTATTTCCCTGTAAATGTATAGTAGATGGAATTAATATTGTCTAGCAAAGAATTTTTTATTAACGTGGCATAGAACAGCAGTGGCCAGTATCACTGAGTATTTCTATCCTTCTTGGACAAAAGTAACAGAATAGTTATAAAACCTTTTTATTTGTTCAATTAATAAAACTTTATCATATAGATTATATATTATATATATTACAAGGTTGATACTTGTCTACCTTTATTCATACCTGAAATGGTGAAGATTTTTTCTGGTAATGTTTACCACTAGGTGAAGTGGTTTATATGCCAGTTCAAACCAGAAATTCTTAATAACACTAATAGGATCTACTAAAAGGAGCTATAGCTCACCTAAAAGTAATTTAGAATTCAAGATGCTTTCTTCTTTGATTTCCATCTCGGAAAGAGTTGGTGATTCTCAGTTTTACTTCAGATGTTTGCACTTCAGACCTGAAAAGTCAGGCAATTATTGCGAACTATAACTGAATTGAGACTTTTAATCCTTACCTGCAGGTCTGCATATGATACCACCCTGAGTAATGCTGTTGATATGCCAGAGGGATGGGATGTCATCTAGAGGGACCTGGACAAGCTGGAGGTATGGGCCCAGGTGAACCACATGAGGTTCAACAAGACCAAATTCAGGGTCCTACACCTTGGCTGGAACAATCCTCACTATCAATACAGGCTGGGGGATGAGGTGATAGAATGTGGCCCTGCAGAGAAAGACTTGGGGATGCTGGTGGATGAGAACCTGGACATGAGCACATAGTGTGCGCTTGCAGCCTAGAAAGCCAATTGCATCCTGGGCTGCATCAAAAGAAGCATGGCCAGCAGATCAAGAGCGGTGATTCTGCCACTTTGCTCTGGTGTGACCTCACCTGGAGTACTGCATCCAGTTCCGGAGCCCTCAGTACAGGGGGTACATGGACCTGATTGAGCAGGTCCAGCAGGGGGGCCATGAAAATGATCAGAGAGCTGGACACCTCTCCTACAAAGACAGGCTGAGGGAGTTGGGTTGTTAGGTGTGGAGAAGAGAAGGCTCTGGGGAGACCTAATAGCGACCTTCCAGTACCTGAAGGGGGCCTACAAGAAGGTGGGAAAGGGGCTGTTTACAAAGGCCTGTAGTGACAGGACGAGGGGCAATGGTTTTAAACTCGAGAAGAGTAGATTTAAATTGGATGTTAGAAACAAGTTCTTTACCATGAGGTTGGTGGAACACTGGAACAGGTTGCCCAGGGAGGTAGTTGAGGCCTCATCCCTGGAGATACTCAGAGTGAGGCTTGACGAGGCTCTGAGTAACCTGATCTAGTTGAGGATGTCCCTGCTTACTGCAGGTGGGTCGGACTGGGTGACCTTTAGAGGTCCCTTCCAGCCCAAACCATTTTATGATACTATGATTCTATGCCCATTATCAAGCAACATGAGTTGATTTAAATGATTAAGTAATGAGAAGCATTTGGGAAATGCCAAAATTTAAATGCCTGAACATAAAATGTGCATGTACTTTTATTTACATTTTATTTGAATGTGCTTGTTCCTGTGCTCTGTGATGGTAAGCATATGCCCTGCTTTCAGTTGGACAGGATACAACACTAATTGAAGAACTTTTAGAAAAGGACTGAAAAACAGGTAGCTATATTTTTGACTTCCAGTATTTCTTTTACTCTGACTTGTGTCTGATGTATGTATTTGAGACATTTTTTTGTTTGCCAGTGTGAAATTGAATGAGGTTGTGTCTGCTGACTTTGAATATCTCAATTTTGTAACAATGGATTTTGATGTCTCCTCAATAGTCATCACTGCCTAAGCATTTGCTCTTATTAATGATTAAATAAGCAAAGATGATTAAAATAGTCTGGTGCTAAATGCAATTATTATGTTTTTCAGTTCTAGTTGAATATACTCTCACATTTGGGCTAGTTGTGTGAAGATTTTTTAAATTTTTTTTTCTGGTACTGAGGCAATGAAAATTATGCACTAGTCATACAAAATATGATGCAAAAATTGATAATTTTTATATCTTCATCATTCAGCTATACATCCATCAGTAAATTGTTGTTAACTCCATAAACAGTGCTGTCTTCTCATAAATGGACATAACTTTTTTCCCTTTTGCTGTGTAGTCTTTGCCACTAAACCATACATACATATATATGTGTATATATATACATGGCAATATGTGATAGTTGATGAATGGGGAAAACAAACACACATGTACTCATGACTGAGAAGATTAATATCAAATACTTAGCAAAAACTGTGAACCTTTAAACTTAATCCTTTCCAATACTGGAAAAGCATTGATCTTTTTCCATGAACTCCCTCTGATTTAATGTAAAATGAGAAGGTGAAGGCAATGAGCTTTTTCCATGACAAATTGAAAAAAGTGATTCTCTTAACCTCTACTGGATTTCTTTCAAAGTTTGGGTTGAAGTGCACTGTGGTATGGTGAAGAGGGATCCCCGTGGGAAGCCGGCCGGAGTAACGACACTTCACGCCAATATGGCTACATATCATTCTCGTTTATTGCTTCACAAGTACGTGCTTATATAGTCTGTCAGGCCATCCATGCGCACATCTAAATTGTTTTATT
>JAAGNO010006392.1:22759-38838 GCA_033439905.1 Ceryle rudis | reverse complement strand
TGCTCTGGAGACTTTCCAGCCCCCCTGGCTCTGTTCCTGTGTGGGCTGCCCTGGGTGACCCTGCTCTGGCAGGGGGGCTGGACTCGCTGATCTCCAGAGCTCCCTTCCAGCCCCACCATTCTGTGATGTGCTGCTGGAACGAAAGATTGTCCATGGTCAGAGCTGGAGTGAGAACATACACCGGATTACCAGAAAGCCGGGCTCGAATTTATCCTCAGGGAGCTTCCGCTGGCTTCACAAAGAACTGCTGCTGCCTGGGTCTGCTCTGAGCACACTTGGGATTAGGTGAAGGCCAGGCTGTGAGTATTAATGTCTGTGTGCGAGTAACCTGGGGCGCAGCTTCCTTCCTGACTGGCTGCAGTTGCCGTTTGACATCATCTGACATCATCCAGCAAAACTCTGGAATACTCTTGCACCTTGGGTGCTTTGCTTGTTTCGTTTTGAGTTCTTCGGGTTTACGTTTCTTTTTGCTTTTGGAGCAAATGATTTACACCATTCAGCTCCTGGTGCTGAAAGAAGTAATATTATTTCCTTTTTCTTACCTCGCCTTTGCCTCCCCCGGCCAGATTTAAATAACAGCAAGGCTCCTATTTAAAATGATAACATCCAGGAAATTAAAAGTTAAGCCCTTCACTGTCCGTAACTCGGTGTCTCTGCTTTCCCCTTCTCAACGGTGGTGTAAATGAAGGATGGAGCCTCAGCCTGAACTTTCAATTTCCTGGCTGTTGTCAGTTTGTCTCACAATGCTGCCATTTAGACCATTTTCATTTCTGGAGAGGATTCATACACAATATCTTATAGAAAACTAGTGAATAGCCAGAGGCAGAAATTAAATATTTGGCAAAGATTCGTATTAACCCAAATTACCTCAGTGTTTTGTTGAGCAAGCGACGAGATTTAGATTCTAGAGTATTATTAGTAAAATGCTCATCGCTTGCGAAGGGATTGCTTAAAATTATATCTTAGAATTTCTTCTATCTCGATAGCTTTGCCATTTGTTAGTTAAGGAGTCGTCTCATCGCGATGTGTCCCTCCCTCCGCCTCCTGGAAGAGGGGACCTGACTGCTGGGGGCTCTGCAGCGCTGGCCTGGCCCTGCTGGCGCAGGGGGAAGGGCAGCAGAGATTCGGGGGGCCGGGAAGGGTCTTGGTGCTAGAGATGTGCTGGAGGGAGTTTCTGAAGAGCGAGGCCAGGCTAGCAGAGGAGATCAGCAGGTGAAAAACCCAAGAGTACGGGTCAGACTTAAGACCGGCTAATCCGTTTCTGCCGAAATGTAATTAAAATATTTTACGAAAGCCTACAGAGCGCTTCGGTGTCCCTCTCCGACTCGGGAAAGGCTGTTGGCCAGCACGGCCTTGGGAGAGCTAATTTACACTTCAGCCACTCGCCTTGTTGCCTGTTACAGTCTACAGAATCTCTCCTCTATTACTGTTCCGCAGATTCTCCCAATCTGGAGGAGAAAAAATGACAGCTTTTTTTATTGTTTTAAATTCATCTTATTACATGCATCTTTCAGGAAGAAGTGATAGATGAGCTCTCTTTTTTTTTTTTATATCAATTCATATTTTTTTTCCCCTGGTTTTTACCTTTACTGAGTTAGTATCTTACCAGTCTGTTCAGTGGTCAGGCTTGTGGCAGGTGCATCTTTCTTTATTGCTTTGAAAAATGGGGTGCCTTTATTCTTATTAAACTCAAAATATCTTAAATGAATTTCAGATTTATATGTGGAAGTCTCACTATTTGCAGAATGAATCATAAATGCCAGTAATGCAATTTTAAAGAGACGTTTTCTCATATAAGAAGAAAAATCCTTGAATCTAGGTATCTGGCTTACCTGCTCTGCCCAAAGGTGCCGTGAATACCTTTCCATATCCTCTTTGTTGGTCTAACAGTACAAAGATGGACAGGGACGGAGAAAACCAAAGACATTTTTCTGGCCATCTACGTATTGGTGGGTGTTGCGTCTTTCTTGAGGTGTTGAGTACCTTGTGTACTTACAAGTGCGTGCGCAGATAAACACGGCTAACATTATCGTCAGTGACAGCAAATGGGATAGAAAGATTTAAATAAATATTGATTTTTCACGAGGCTGATTTTTCTTTTGTGGTGTGTGCTCTCTCTAGAGTACAGGTAACGAACACGGCTCTGCGCACTGGGCAGCGGCAGCACCGGCCGCTGCTGTTCGCTCTCACCGGGTTTTTTTCTGACGCTGTCGACGGCTCTTCTGAGGGATAGCTGTGTGACCTTTTTTTCCTGTTCTTTTTGATGTGGAGAAAAAGCGACAGGTTGTGGGTCTGGGAGGGAACTGGAGATTTTTTGCTTTTTAAAACTTTCTATGGCTATAAGTCAGGTTTTATGCACAGATTTTAGTCCAGAATTTGAACCCCTCTTCAGTTATTTTATAGTGATCCCACTGGAAAAAAAACAGCCTAAGCAGTTCACAGCGTGATTTTTCTGTCCCTTCAAACATTAAGACAGGTCTTACCTTTTCTATTGCCTTTTTTTTCTCTGTTTGCTAAATTTTAGGGTCAAATAATGCTCTCTTTAGTTAGAAAGAGTTTCAAATTAATCTGTGTTTCAGAAGGCGGTAAATAAGATCCGAACATTACCAAGTAGCTGGGGACATAATTGGTGTTCTTTCAGTTTCTGTCAAACCCCGAGTTCAGAAGATGGATATCCGTTTGCTATTTTCTCTTCCATTATTTTGACTTCCATTCGACTAGTTTGTATGTAACTGTCGATCGGGATTCTGCGTGCAGCCCAGCTGTTGAGACCCAGAAGTCAATTAACAGCAAAAAAAAAAAGAAGAAGGTTTATGAAGATCCAACTAAGAAAAAAAAAAAAATCACTCCATCAAAAGTGAAAGTTTCTTCACTGTTTCCTAAAAGAGCAGATGCTAACGTGCTTGTAGAGAGTACTGGGTGCAGACAAAGGGGGTCAGGCCCTGCCTCTGCTGTTGGCCAGCTGTGTTACCTCGGACAAATCATTTTACCACCTTTGCACTGAAGTCCTTTTTGAATATTTTGTGATCTGCTTTTGAAAAAGCTGTATGGAGGTTGTGTTTGAATGTTAGAGTGACGTGGCCTTGCTCTTCCCCGAACGCGTGGACTTGACCCAGCAAGTCCCCAAGGGCTGCGCCTTCTCCCCCTGAGGCTCGGCGCTGGGAGCCTTCAGCCCCCTCGGGTGTGCAGTGAACGTGAACCATGCCAGTCGTGTTCAGAGGCAGGGAATGCTGCGTCCCTTCAGAGGGGGGTGTTTTGCCTCGCTGGCAGCACGCTTTCCCCAAACCAGCCTGTGCCATGCGAAGCTCCCCAGCGAGTGTGACAAACCGCTCGGTGCACCGGGGAGAAAACGGAGGTGGCTGTTTTAAGTCAGCCTTTCCTTAAACCCTCTGGAAAGACTGCAGAGAAACTTCAGTACAAAGCAGCCAGAGGTGACTTTGTCACTGTCAGCCTATTGTCTTTTTTAACTCCTTTGAGGTTAAAAATTGCCAGGCGTGCAGCGCACGTAGCAAGTCCTGTTCCAGCAAGCGGCTGGATTTCCCCGGCGAGCACCCAAGTGCTTCGTTCGGTGGGAGATGTGTGCCCTGCTTTGGAGGATTTGGTGCCGAGGTGCTGAGGGTTTGGTAATGAACAGCGTAGTCTCTTGCAGTCTTCTCT
The DNA here is from genome assembly GCA_033439905.1 of Ceryle rudis. Classification (NCBI taxonomy): domain Eukaryota; kingdom Metazoa; phylum Chordata; class Aves; order Coraciiformes; family Cerylidae; genus Ceryle; species Ceryle rudis. Next base: position 35,181 of record JAAGNO010006392.1, on the reverse strand, counting down.
TAGCGCGACGTTCTGTGTATGGATCGACCGATCCAAGTGAGGCTTCATCAGCAATGATGAGTGGCGTGAATATGCAGCCAGAGTTACATCTCGGCACATGTAGCTTGTGCGGCAGCGGGGAGCACGACCGTGCGGCACGGTGGTGGTAGGAGGCGGCGAGTTCATAGGAGACCCCGAGCTACGTTGGTAGCCAGAGATCTCCTAGTGTGCCCGGCTGAAAACTGTGGATCGGGTTTGCCCCAGCAGTGGTGAAATGTCCGTGCGCATGCCAGGGTGCTGTTGGGCTGTAGTATTGGCAGATAACACGTTCTTTAGTGTGCTCTTATCTTAATTTTATAGAATATTCGGCAGATGCTATAGTTCTGCTTTTCATATCCATTCATCATTCTTCTTCTGGGTTCCCTTTCCTCTTCTGTTCAGGATCTGAGCTCCTGGCAGCTGCATTTTTCCTTTTTTATGTTTTGTTGTCTGTCTTTTTTTTTTTTTTTTTCCCTCCTATTTTCTTACTGCCCTGGGAAAAAATAATGCAGGTCTTTATCGCATTAAGCTTGCACAGTGCAATTTCAATTTATAGCTGAAAGTAGCCCTATCTGAAGAAGAGGAGGGGATTTCTTTTCTCTGGTTTTTGTTTTCTTTTTTTTTCTTTTCTCTGAATCTTACCTACACGAGTCGGGTACAAGTATTGTTTAAAATTTATAGAAAGCACATTATAATTGATAACGGTACTTTGGCAGCATCCAGCACCATCCTTCGTGGTGCAAAGTGAACCATTGTAGGACTTAAGCTAAAAATATTGCATTAACACTTAGAGAAAATGAAATTTTTATACTTGATTTGCTCATGGTCATATGGTTGCAACTAAACACAATTTGAGCTGTCACTTCGCTGCGGAGAAAAATATGCAATTTTGGAATATTTGAAATGAGCTTGATATTAGATTCTATAACTCAGAATGACACAGGAAATAGCGTTTGCAACATGATTGGTTCATTACTATTTGGTAATTGCAGTCCATCATTTTAAAGGGGAAACTAAAACACAAACAAATGATCTCGGCATTCAGCGGTCTCCGCATCCGAGTTGTCATTTTGGGGACGGTTTTAGGAGATGCAAGTTGCGTGTGTTTGGAAGCTTGTATTTTCCCCTCCCCTTTATCATTTCAGGAGAGCGATTTTCATCATAAACTAACATGTCAGCCAAAGCATCTACATTAAAAAAAAAAAAAAAAAAATATTATTTCACAATTTTCCACATGCACATTTGATGTAAACCCTGGAGGTGTATTCCCCGAGTACCTATTACCTCCATTTTAGGGAAATTACATTAAATTATTAGTGACAAATTTACTTGTCTGCCAATGTGTTTTTCTTGAATTTTACTACAACATCAATACTTGGCTGTTTTATATGGGCCCTCATTTACCTGTCTTTGAAGGCAGTCACCCCTCTGGGAGCTTTGCCTGTCACTAACATGCACTAGGAAGAGTCTTTAAGTTTAACATTCGCTGTTTTGAATTAGGGAAAAAATATGTTGCACTTTAAAAATATAATACGCTTTTCCGACAAGTCATTTTAACGTCTGCTGTCTCTTTTTTTAGAGAGCAGACCCAGCTATAAGTGCAGTGTGCTCAAAGGAGACACTGGTTTGTCAACATAAAGGTGTTCGCCAGGAGCTGGCACCCAAGAAGAGGGACTTAAACGTCCGTTGTCTCGTATACCTTGGCTTGGGGAAATGACCAGGTTTTACTCGTGTTTGTGTCTGTTCAAGAATCCTTTCCGGTCTGATGCCAAAGTAAAAGCAGATGGAGGAAAATGTCAGAGCGAGAGCCAGAGCCAGCTACAGGGACTTGAAATCTCGGCTACAATTGCATGAGGAAATACAACTACGAGGCGTAGGGAAAATACTATGGGCCTTGTAGAGCGGTCGCAGCGTGCCTGGCAGGGAGGTTTACTTGCCTGCCTTTTTTTTTTTAATCTTTGAAGTCTTTGTCTTCAAATGCAATTAGTGTTAATTCCAAATAAACGAGTGTTTCAGGATTCACCGTGCTGCGGTAACATTTGTTTAAGTCCACAAAAAAAGAACAACCTCTGCTTTTTGAACCCGAAGCTTTTGCAGTCCGAGTTCCCCCTGTCGAGTGTTGGAATGCAGGGTTTTATTTCAGGGAAGGGACTCTCGGTGCTTTAATCTTCCGGCAGGGTTGACGTGCCAGCAGCAGCAGCAGCAGCACACCACCTGATGCTGGATCTGCTCAGACCTGGGAAAGCAGCGAGATTCTGCTAGTTCAGCGCTGGTCAGAGATGGCTGGGGAATCCTTTGGGGCTTCAGCAAATGGTATCGGCTATAGGACAGCACAGCCTTTTGTCCCCTAAAATATTGATCGCCGGTATTGGGGGTATCTGTATGTTTTCAGACACGAGGGGTTGTTGCCGCTTCACGGCACTAACTCAAGACTTTCAGAAGGGCTAATTAATGAAGGCCGGGAAACGTACGTGAGAATTCACAGGGACAGAGCTGTAGGAGCACAATCGTTACCACGTTATTGTTCTGGGAGAGATTCTTTGCTAGTAAACTGCTACAAACAACTCCATTGAAGCCAGTGAAGCAATAGTGCCGTATAGTAGCAAATAATCTGCCCTGTGGCTTTATTTATTTGTGTATCATTCACCGCCTTGTGGACCAGATTCTGCTATAGCCCTTTGGGTGTTATACATTGTAAACAAGGAAGGATCGTGTTGATAGTAATAAATTCTGTGTCAAGCTTCCAGCAGTTGAGATTTCTAGTGCTGGAGCATCAAATTTCTGGGAGTCGGTACATCCAGAAAACTCGAGGAGGTGAAAATTGATTATGAAGGTTGCTAACGGAGAGTAGATTAGAATGGTTTAATCAAATTCCTCTCAATTTAGCAAAGCAGTTGATTAAAATCGGCTTTTAAATAGGACTTTAGTTACCTCAAGATAACTTGTGCTCTAAAAAGAGAAAGGGATGATCTCTGAGTAGCAAGATTGTGGAAGGAAAATGATGGTAGAAACATAATTAGAACCAGAATCTCTACTCTGTGTTTCAACAGCTAGATTATTCCACTGAAGTTTTGCTGCTGGTTTTGATTGTATTGATAGCCCCAAGCCCAGGGGTTGCAGTTGGGGACTGGACCCCTGCTGAACTTTCTGCTAAGTCTTTCCATGCAGGCCCATATATTCTGAAAGCACAGAACCTCTGCCCCAAGGAGCTTATAACTCAGCCAGATTTGTGCGCGTGCACATTCGCATACAGCTGCCAAAGGGACCTGGATCCCGGTTTGTTTTGATAAAATACAAGTAAAAGAAGAGCCCTGCGACTGGAGCCAGGGACAGGGCACGGTGCCGGGATTCCTCTGGGGAGCAATCTCCTTCTTTGTTGCTTTAGTGCTGGAGTAATTCTGTTCCAAACCCAAATACAAGAAGATTCAGCAACATACTGGCATGAATTATATAAATTCCTAATTTATTTTTTGTTTCTGCTTATTAACTGTTGATAAATTAAATCCTCCTTTCACGTCTTTCCTCGCTCCAAGTATTATTTCAGAGACTCTGCTTTGCCTGTCTGGCACTGGGACCACCGTAGATCCATGAGAATTCCACTGGATGAGTGTTGCTTTTCCTTGTGTCACATCCCGATCTGTAACGAGCAGCAAAATAGAACGTACACTTACGATGTACCTCACAATTCGGTTCAATTTATTCCCGCACTGAATCAAAATGATTGTATAAATCAATGCAATTTTTAACTGATTATCGTCAAATCCTCTTAATTAGAAAATAGGGGCTTCAGAGTTCACCCGCAGTATGGGAAGTGCCTCTGCATTCTTTTGCCTGACTTTTTATCCTGGGACTGAAAACAGATAATGTGTATTATTGCCATTAAATATCACGTGATGAGGAAGTTATATTCTTCGAGGACTTTCCTCCCCCTTTCTTGGAAGCTGCTGTGCCAAAATGCTTGTGATGTCTGTGCAATATATTTTGGCCTGAGGAGAAAGTGAGGAAGCTGAGAGGACCTGCCTGCTGCTTGCAGAGGCTTGGGTTTTTTTCAGGGTACATTGCATTTTAGAAGTTTTGCTCTTTTTTTTTTTATTTTTGAAGGCCTGGTGGAAATTTTGGAAGGATCACTTAAAAATGTTTCTGATCAGATTTGTGATGAGTTCCTCACTCCTCATGAGGCTGCCTTGGAAAATGGCTCCTCATTTTGCTTCTTTCCATAAAAATCTCCTTTCTACGTGCACGTGCAGAACAACTTCAGTCCAAAGAAGCCCTAAGTAGGCAGCAACTAACAAAGCACTAATGGTTATATTTTTCCTTTGCTTATTACAAAACCTGCTGAGAGGGAGAGGAGCCCCTCTGCCTTCGGGTTTGTTTTTGGTGTTCTCACACTGATGCATCCAAGGGGGGAGGGATTGTTGCGTTGCCTGTCCATCCGAACTCTCAGTACGTGTAAACTGGCAAGTGAAAGCTTTGGTAAGTTAGCTTCCAGTAAAATACGCGTGGGCATCTTTGCGGTATTTCCTCGATGCGTTTCTCCGCTTACTTTGGCCAGGCTGTCGCTGACGGGGGTGAGGGTATTTGCACAGCCTGGTGCATTGCAAACCTTACCCCGCACCTCTCCTGCCTGCTGTGCTGCCGCGTGCTCCTCAAGGGCTCGATCACGTTCCTTCCCACATCTGCATTTACGTACCAATTAAATTAACTTCGTCATTTGTCTAAGGAACTTGCTGGTTATCAGGGTGACCAAAGCGATGAGGTGCGTGCTTGAGGTGGCTGCATCTGGCAGAGCCCCCAGACCCTCCTGGTCTGTGGTTACACACCAAAGAGCTACCGATGCCAGCGACGAACCGGCATCAGGTTCGCCTGTGGCCTCACCCTGGCTGACAGAAGTGAAGCATTCTAAACTACAAGCAGGACAGTTTTGAATGGGAGGAATTCAGAGCAGTCACGTTGGGCCACGTCTGTAGATCTTGCTGGAAATCGTTCCTTTTCTCGTTCAGAAAACCCGCATCCAGTGCTGCGGTTGGCTCGCCCTCTGACCGCGGGCTTCGCGAGCCGTGCCTGCGCGGAGGATGTCACCTCCTTCCCCCTGACTTAAGTAATTGTACAGCAAATGATTTCTTGGTGGTTTTTTTTTTTTTTTTTTAGCATATCATTGCAAATGCAGACCGTGGCTGCTTCTAAAGATGTTTTCCTGTGTGTACTCTCCATTTTAAATGTAGGAGGGGAACATGGGTGGTAGTTGTTTCTCCTAAGCTATTTCCACTAAGCAAATACAAACTGCTTAGTGCAATATATGAAGTATTGCTGAACTGTCCTGTTCATATGTTAAGGATTATTTTTATCTCCGGTTGGAGAACAAACAGCATAATTAGGTCTGTTTGTTCTAAACCTTAGCGCTGACTTGTTCTGAACTTTATTTCTGTCTCTTCTTGTTCTTCATATTACCGTGGCTTGAAATGCAAAATATTCCAGATTGCTTAGTGCCGATCTCTGTCCTTTATGTTCTCATCTCAGGTACTCTCTATCTACACAAACACACAGGCACGTGTGTCTATATAACATATATATATATATGTCATAGGTTGTGGTTAACAAGAGACTTATCTAAACATGTGTTCTCACGGACGTATGTGTGTGCAGAGAAAATTGCGCAAGTACGTAGGGAAAAAAACCGCGGTGTGCAGCAGCATCCCCAGCCTGTGTCTCTGCTCTGGCGTTCACTGCACCTGCTTTTTCTATATATCTCATCCTGTTGTTTATCATGAACACTGGTTTCAGTTGTACGGTTTTATCTGTAGCTAAATGCCTGTTTCCTTGGCAGTCTATCTTATAAATTGCAGTTAATATCATTACCCTTTCGTGCGGCGTAAGGAACGTGTCCAAAATGGAAAAGGATTCGTCGGTTCTGAGCAGAGAGAAAACTTTCTGCCTTTATTCCTGTGCACCTAATCTCTTGTTTTAGCTCAAGATGGAGGGTTTATGATTAATACAGTTGATGCAGAAAATGGCCGATTGCTTGGTTTCTTTTAAATGTATCATGCTCGGTGCACACGGCCTCTGAGCATCAGTTAGAGGGAAGTGACAGCAGACTTGACCTTTCTCTCCGAATCATATGGAAGGGGTGGGGGAAGAATTAGCATGATACAACAGCATTTCAACTTGTTTTAACTGATAACTTTCGTATTTAGAGATGCTAATATGTTCTGGAAATATAAAATCACTTTCCAGCAAATGTGGCCACATGTTATTTTAAATGGGATTAAAAAATTTACCCTCTATATGCATAATAAGATGGCTTTAAGATATTTTACTGGCTTGGCTAATGCTCCTAAAAGGTCAATACAAATCTTTAGCTTCTACTTTTACTTCTGCTGTTTCACAGAGTGGACCCATTTTTAATATAGAGTCATCTCACTGAATATTTTAAGGACGATGTGGACGGCTTGTGAGAAGGCACGAACAATAGGTCCTATATGTAGGAAGGTGTTAGTTATAAAAGAGCTTAAATTGGCTTTAGTGTAACTGGAAACCAAATAAATGGTTCTGGAAACTGCACTAGGAGCTTGAGCAGGTTTTTTCCGTACGCGCCAATTAGTGCCATTAGAAAGTCTAATATGCACAGCGTGGACCGGCAGCAGCTGTGATTGATACAAAGCTCAGCCAATCGCACCGGTCCCGTGTCAGCTCTCATTAAGCTGTGATCAATTACCAGGATTTTAGACCGATTTGAATGAAAAGTAAAAACACATTGTTACCACAAATTTCATCAAGTGAATATGCTGTATAAGGAAATAGATCAGCTACGACCTCTTTGACATTTTCAAAATGTTTAAAAGCTGAAGTTAATTCTTTGTGATGTCCTTTCATCTTTACTTGACAACAGAGAGACCTGGAGTGGTGACAGGCCTTGTCAAGTGGCTCTGTCTTATCAAAAACAATACCCTCCAGATCTTTCAAGCCAAATATTCTAATCTAAAATAATTGCATTTAAAATTTGGTGTAGCTTTTACGCCTTTCCTTGAACCATTTTTTTTGTATTAAGTAACAAACCTTTCCACACGATGCTTTTTTCACTTCAGAAGGCGTAATTGGTACTAAAGACGTGCGAGCGGGAGGCGGGAGGGAGGGCTGGGGTGCCCAGTGCCAGCCAGCACAGCCTCCTCCTCTCCTCTGGCTACTCGTCCATCCGTTTTGGCCGAGCATTCCAGCAAAACTCCCTTGTTTAGGGTGGGCAGCTGAGTGCGAGCTGCTGCCACTCCATCACAGAGCAGTGGCTCTCACCGTTCCTGCCCTGGCACGGCCATTTCAGCCCTGGCACGGCCATTTCAGCCCTGGCACGGCCATTTCAGCCCGCAAAATTAAACGGGACAGCTAACATCCTCTTGAATGTTTTGTTTATTTATTTATTGTCTCACGGTGAGGTTTCTTTTACCCAAGGAAGGTTACAGAAATTAGCGTTTTCGGATCTTTAACTGGGAAGCGTTTTCCTTCCCTGAAGGAACGAGGTGGTTATTGCGGGCGACACACAGGAGTTGCTGCCGTTAGTATTTCCAGCCGCGGGACTCGCGTGTCCGCGTGCGCAGAGCCCGCAGCAGCGGCTCCTCCCTGCCAGACCCAGAACCCACAGCCCGGCCTCTGCCCACCTACGCCACACTCCTCTGCTACGTGGGATTATTTCACGTTCTCGGAACCACAAAACTCATTTCGGTAGAATAAAGTAAAAAGAACTGAAGATGTTATTCCCCTATCCTGGTAGACTTCTCAGAGTAATTTTCATATCTTTCAAATCAAAATATAAACTAGATCAAAGACTGAAGTAGTAGCAGAAGTCTACACTACAAGCTGGTGTTTTGGAGCACATCTACCATCGGGCAGATCTGAAATGCAGGAGAGTTCAGTGCCTGAGCTGTTAATTACCAGCTAGCTTATTCAGGCCAATGTATTTTCTTAGCTGATATTCTCCTTAGATTAGTTCTCTGCTCAGCCTTTCGGTGATCGCTCTGTCTTTTTAGGTGTGCATTTCCATGTCATGTCAGTAACCTCTCACATGGATTTTTGCTGTGTCAGTAAACATTTCTGAAAATAAGATTTTCCAGTGTGAATTATTTATGCTATATGATAAGCAAGTAGAACGTTGAAATTCAGCGCTAGTTCAGAAGATTTATTTATTTCTTTTTGCTTGATTCCTCTGTCTTCTACTCTAACCAGGCTTTTGTTAGAGTACTTTATTCTCTTCTGACACACTACTAAAGGTATTATGCAAACGTAAGATGTTGTTCATTATAATCTGTTGAAAATGGAGGCAGCAGAAAGCTGAATTTCATTGTATAACTTGATCTAAGAGAAGATTTTAATGGAAAACAGCAGTCAGCTGAAGGTGTCGGGACTGATTGCAAAAGCTGATTTTATTATGATATTAATATTAGGCGACCCACATTCTCTCTGCTCTGGCATAGCGCGGGCTGATGGAGGGAATCGGAGGGTGGCTTCCAGGGGCTGAGCAAAGGTGGGGCCAGCTACCAGAGCTGCACCTCGACCCAGGCGTCCTCCCGTGCGTTGGTTCTTGCAGAACCTCGCTTGTCGAGAATAATCACCTCAGAGGGGAAAAGAGCCAGCCTGCGTTGCAGGAAAGTTCATCTGCCTCTCCACGTATCTCTGGAACCTCTGGAATCCACCAAATTAGACACCAGAGGAGGTTTCTCCTGAGCTGTTTCTCACATTACTTTGGAGTGAATCACAATGAGCACCGGGACCTAGGAAAAAGTTTGGCAGCCCTTCCCCGGTTTGGCTACAATCAGTATGTTTTTCGTTGTTCTAGTAAGGGAAGGAAGGTAACGATGAGAAAAATTATTCATACTTTTGGGCAGCTTGAACTGTTAGATCAGGTCTGTAATTCATGTGGACTGCCTGCCCCTCCCCGCGTTGCCGTACGTCAGCTCTGAGTCACGTGAAAATTGACAGGGGCGCTGAATAGAGTGGTTTGGGTCAGGCCTGTGGAAATCCAGGTTATGCTCGTGCTTTTCACGAGCCTCTTTGAAGACAGAAATGGAGATATTTCAATCACTGTATTTAGAATGTATCAGCACTGTTTACATATAATAACATGTAAACATGCTGGTTGGTGTTTTTAACTGCCTCCTCCCATCAGTGAATGAGCGTGCATCTATGCACACTGCGTACGTGTCATGTGCACACACTGCTGCTCTGTCTGAAATCCCTCTATCCAGAAATTCCGGAAAGGGGGAATGTTTCTGGCATGCTGCTTTCTCTTTTTAGAGCAGGAAACTATGAAATGACAGTTACGCGCTGATAGATCTGATGAAATAAGTGTCTGTCCCCAAAGAGCCCGTGGCAGCTCCGCTCCCGCCGGGGTGACGTGCGACTCGGGGTGCATCCGGCGCCAGCGGCTCCTGCCCAGCGGCGCCCGCTGTCCTGGGCTTGCTGGTCGTTGCCGGTTTGCGTCCAAACCTCCATTTTATCTGCTATCATCTTTTCTATTTCTACTACGGGGAGCTGAGCCAAGATGCAAACTGTGTTCCCTTCCTCCCTTGCTTGCCTCCCCCAAAGTACCCTCGAGTATTAGGGTGATGGGAAGGTTTTGGCTTTTCTCACACATCCTGTGTCATTCATCCAAGGGAAGCTGGTGTCCCTTAGAGGCCCAGCAACACACACTTTCAGACTTTAAAAATGGTAACTGTTTTGTTTGGTGGTTTGTTTTTTTTTTTTCCTGTGTGGTTTTTTTTCCCCTTCAAGCTGTAGAAATCCTAAATTATTTAGACTTGCTGTTTAGGCTGTAATATAAATAAGTGTGGTCTAATGTGTTTCTCATTGCAAAGCGCTTGGATACCGACTATGTGAGGTGTGAACTTGGGCTAGAGAGGAATTTTCTGTTAAATGAAACCTCCAGAGCTTTTGCCGTGGCTGAAAACCTCTTCACTCTAAGCCCTGAAATATGCTGATTTCCTGTGGGTCCCCCTCCCACCCTCCATTGCTCCTTAATAAGCCATTGGATGGTAGAAGAGCTTCTCCTACAAAAATGAGTACTGATGTAAGTACCTCAAAAATAAATTTATTTCAGAAGTGTTCTGTTAAGAGTTCTAACAAGTGTGTATCAAGCAGTCTGGTGTTTTTACTTGGAGAACTCTTTAGTAAAACTATTTCTTTAACAAAGGTCTGTGTAGCCCCGTTGCACAATAAATTCAGGGTTGTAGGGCAGTAATTTAGTATCAACAGATTTATTCTCCCGTGAGGTGTTCCAGCTAGAAGGATGAAGGTACCAAGATTTTGTTTGGTTGGGTTTTTTCCAGAGGATGAAGAGAAAAATGTTACCAAGAATTTTAATTTTAGGAAACTTTTGCAACCGTAGTTGGGATTCATGCATGCAGGCAAACATATATATATATATGCACACAGCCCTTGAATAATGGGATTGTCTTCATTTCCCACGTGAAACTGAATGTTTATTTCTACCCTTAAAATCATCGGATGTTATATCAAGTCCACTAAGTTCATCTTATTGAAATAGGCTTAATTAATAACTGCAATTAGAATGCTGCAAAGCTCAGCGATGTTTACTCGCATCGGTTAACAAAAGAGGGCATCTCTTCCGCGGCAGATTTCAGCTTTCATTACTGGTGTGTAAAGGAGTTTAATTTACCTGGAGCAGTGTAAACCTTTTTGAAAGAGGTGCCCCATTCCACAGAAGAATCATTCTCCACATACTCTAAATACTGTACATATTTACCAAATTTAAATACATATTTACATACGTAAGATTGACCCAATTGAATGGAATGACTCCCTCGATACCTTTTATAGTCTATTAGGTAAATAAGCATCTCGGAGACGGGCTCGCTTTTCTTTGCTCAGTAGAGAGTAATGTGGGGAGGATTAGAGTTTTGGGTCTGTGCATGGTGGCCGGGTTGACAGCTTACTGGAGAAAATACTCATTTTTCTCCGTTCTGGAGGCAGACAGAAATGCACAAAGCTAGCAAGAGGCCAGGAATTGTTTAAGATACAGCACGTGCGGCCGGCAGCCGCCCGGAGCAGCAGGTGAGGACGGGGGGACTCCCCCGGGAGGGAACCACGCGCTGCCAGTTGCAGTCACTGGAGGCTGAGAGTGAAAATCAAATATTTCGGCAATTAAAAAGCCACTCCAAATGATCACTGGAGGTAGAGACCCTTTGCCCCCTTTAAAGCATTTTACAAGGAAGCTGTGAAAATTCTTCATAAATGTTTAAATTTAGATCCAGACTTTTATCATCATTACTAAGAAAAGATGCAGAAGGCAGCAAGAAATAGGTTAAGAAATTTGCCCAATGCCACAGAAAAATGAGGAAGAGGCAACACAGGGAAGCAAGATTTATTTTTTTTTTTAACTCCTGTCTAATATAATTCTTAATAATAATCTTCATCTCTAGGTCTTGCAGTGCTTTGCAGGGGGGAGTTGCGTATTAGGAAATCCGAGTTTATTTCCCGGGGAATCAAGGGACAGAAAGAAGTTTGTGGTGCAGCTGCAGCCAGATGTTGCCGTAGCCAGGGCGATGTCTCGTGGCTCCCGTTCCCAGCGTTGAATGGGATTTGTATCTGTACATTTCGTACTTGTGAATATCTATGTTTTGTTTTCAAACCTGAGCCCTGGCGGTGGTAGAATTTAGCTTGCTTCTTATTTGCTCTGAACAAGAAATATTTTTTGTAGCTGTGAGTGAAAAGGTAATGTCGAGAACGAGGAATTAATTTTGTGTATCGATTCTTTCAGTCAAAGATGACCATACAATAGAGAAATCAAATGTTAACCTCTGAGCAGGGGTGGGAGCTCTTCCTAGACACCCTGTGCCGATAATCCATCTGTTGTTCTATGTGGAGTCTTTTGCTTTTGGAGATTAGAATCAGAAATCTGCAAATTCTCCGTAGAAGGCAGAATGCCCCTGAGCCGTAAATATACTTTCTGTGTGACATACTGACAGGGACTGCTCAGCTTATTTTACTCTGGGCCAATTCATCACCTACTGATTTACAGAGCTGTTCTAGTTTTATCTTACTGATTTGCAAATTCTACTGACCAATTACATTTCAAACATCAGTTATTTTTATTATGTAATTTGTTTTACTGGAGCATATAGAAAAGCCAAGCCCTACTTGGGAGAGCTTGCAGTCTAGTTTTAGATAGGTAGCGAGGATCATAAAGAGAAGAATGAGCTGTCCTGTATAGCAACGACAGTTAACGTGGTCTTGGCATGTGCTCATCTTGCTGTCCTACTTAAGCTCCTTAATTCTGGGGGGGGGGGCAGAAGGGAGGGGGAGGCAAGGGGGGCTGCCATATGGGGATTTATAATCCTAAACATGTGCACTGATTCTTCTAGTTATTCGCTGGAGAGCAGAAATGTCGTGCTCCTTGTGAG
>JAAGNO010006392.1:8314-22659 GCA_033439905.1 Ceryle rudis | reverse complement strand
ACAGGGGGCAACACAATGAGTGCGGCGTCTGCAGTACAGACGAGGTGTGATGGCGTGTGGTGCAGGGTAGGGTTCGGGGGGAGGCCGCAGCGTGTGGGGTGGGGGGGGGGGGGGGGGGGGGCAGAAAAATCAGTTCTTTTACACAGCGAGACAGAAATTAATTTCCAGAAGAAATTCTGATACTAAACCCATGGTGGATGTCACTGGGAGTAAAGATGAAGTGAAATGCTGATTGTGGAGGCAGGATGCAGTGAGAGAGGCAGTGAGTGGAGTCGTAAGCTGCGTGGGGCTGTGTGAGGCCAAGGTGACAACTCTGGTGGCAGCGGCACCGGGCAAGGTGATGGAAATACTGACCGCAGGGAGACGCGCCAGGTGACGCATCATCTGAGTAAGCAGGGCACTGTCACTGTAACGTCTCCGTGTCCAAATGCCAGGCGGGGGTGACAGATTTGGTGACCTGCAGGATCCAGGAGGAGAAAACGGTAACTGGAGAGATCCAAGGCCAGGTGACAGTTTTGGTGGCCAAGACTGGACACGGGCTGTTGTGTGCAGGGAAGATGAGGAGCCGATACAGGTCAGAGGCAGCGCGATGGGAGATTTTTCTGGTACCATATCAGTCGTCCCGTTCTTTGGGAGAAGCTATGGGAAAGAAAAAATGGGGAGACTTTGACGTTAGGGGCACACTTTGCATTGAAATATGATAGAAAAAGCTTCTCCTCCCGGGAATATATTTTACCAGCAGAGGTTTCAGACTTCCTTAATTTCTCTCACTATGTTGAAATACGAGTGGCAAAAGTGTTAGAAGATAGAGCTTCTGTTTGTGAGGTAATATTTCTGTTAATATCCAGGACACTTAGCACATTTAGCCATGATTTATTGTTAAAGTTTGTCTTTCTGTTGTATCTTAAAGCTCAAAAATAGCCTCATCCCATTGCAGTACCTCCTGGAGCAGGTCAGGCTGGTTGGCAGGGCTCCTGAAGGAGCGCTACCAAGGGAGAGAGAGATCTCGGGTGTTCCTAGGACCGACTCCCCGCACGTGCATATTTGCAAACAGTCGTGGGTTAGATGCTAGAGTCCTATCGAAGGTGAAACCGCCACAGTAACGCTCACGAGAAGAGCCATTAATTTCCACATGAACATTTGCTAATATAAATCACGGTTTAGTGTATCGACTGCACCGGTGCGAAGAGCCGCGGGCAGATGTGTCTTCGCGGTGGCATCCCCGCTGCTTTGCACCTATTCAAATGCAGGACACACTTGGCTGCATGGATAATATTTATTCAAGTGCTTTTTAAAAGACATGGAGAAATGTGCAGTTTTTCGTCTTCAATTTATCACCCTCAGTCTTGAGAGCAAAAAGGAGCGTAAGTGAAATCCAAAGAGGAGAATGATAAAAGAAAAATAGATACAATATTCCAGACATTTTATAAGCTGTTTGAAAGGAACCGTGTGCACGGTAATGTGCTGTGTCCAGAGCTCTGCCACTGACCTGGACAGCTTTGTAGGTGGTGAAATAATGATGAAATAATTAATTCTCTACCCCTACACCAGGTTTTCTATGCTTCGGTATGTTTACCTGTTCTTTGTCCAAATAAAAGCGAGTCAGTAACAGGGGAATGGAGTCGATAATGTTGACCGGTGCTTTTCCCTTTACCGGCTGCAATTTGGCAAATTAAAGGAGAAGAAAGGAAGGTCCCTGCTGTTGTAAGGAGATTTTTCAGCTGGTTTTGGTTAGTTTCTTACCTTCCCTCAGTGGCATAGAGATCTTGAAAATATTTTGTAGTTTTCCTGTTCAAATGCCTGACCGAAGGGAAGCCTGTAGAATGTAAATTATAAAGATGGATGTACGGAAAGAATGTTCACCTCGTGCTTGGCTATCAACAACTGAATTTAGAGTTGCGGCATCTCTGAAAACCCCTGTCGGGCACAGAGGCTGCGAAGCAGGACCGGCACTGGAAGCTGTGCCCTGCTGCCTGGGAACACCCAGCAGCGCCCGCCGGGAGCCAGGGCCCTTCCACAGCGCCTGTTCTTCCTCACAGTGTACGAGGGACGCCGCTTCGATCCCCGAGCGCCTCAGTCCGTAGGAACTGGAGTGCAGCGGAAGCTGGAGAGGGTGCAGGTTTGTCGCAGTGAGCTCGTTTATCCATTCCTGTAGCAGTTCCAGCAGAGAGCAGGCAGCCCCGGTGCCTAGTGCGGAGCAGGTGGCTCAATTTCTTTTTTCCTTTTATGTATCAGAATGACCCGTCTGCTGAAAAGGTCAAGCCAGTGCAAAAATGACATATGTGGTTGCAATTTTAAAGGTTTGAATAATTTCAGGATCCCACGCGCTTCAGGGCTGTAGGAGCGCTTGGAGTCAGGATGGGGAACTGTCTCCAACTGGACCGAGCCAACTTCTTTGCTGGGGGTTTGTGAAGTGCAAAATAGAAGGAAAACGCAGTAGTCTGGGAAAGCAAAGGGGATTTCATCTCTTGTTTTATGATGTTGAGCAGTAGCAATGATATCCGTTAAAGAGGACGCGCTTTAGTCCAGGTTTTTATGCCTAACATTTTAAAGAGGTGCGATAATTTTTCATCTCTCCATTGTAAGGCATCTGAAAAGAGGTAACTGCTCCTTCAGCCCCAGGTCATTTGTCTGGTCTTTCCTACGGAGAATGAGAGTAAGAGTGGGAAAAGATTAGTGATGGTTTCTTAAAATATGGTGGGGTTTTTTTCAGGTGAATCTCTTTCTTCCCTATCACTATTCTTACTACTACTGTAGTAGTCTGGGAGAGGCATCCTTCTCAAATACATTTTGGTGCAGCCAGGCACCGACGGTTGTTCCAGTGAAACACCATCAGCGTGGGCTCTACAAAACGGCTTTTAAAAAATTCCTCTGGGTGTGTAATTCCTTCTCGAGCTGTCTCAAAACACAGGCAATGTAAACACGGTGAATTATTAAACGGTCGCTCTTAGACTTTTGGAAAACTTTCCTGCAGAAGGGAGAGCACGTATTAATTGCATCGTCATTAATCTAAAGCGCGTCCGTCCAGGGTACCTCTCGCACTCTGATGAATTTGGACGCAGAAGCAAAAGTCGTAGCAACGCAATGCAAAATGTATTCAACTGCTGTCCCCTGTGTAGCTCTAGAGTGCAAATGCAGAAATATATAAATATGAAAATAGCTCACTGATCCAAAAGGAATCTTGAAAGGAAAAGTGAAAACTGCTCTGTTGGGTTTTCTTTTTGTTGTTGGTTTGTTGTTTTGGTTGTTGGTTGGTTTTGGTTTCTTTCTGGTTGTGGTTTTTTGTTATTTTGGTTTGGGTTTCTTTTTTCTTCCCCCCCCCAGCGAGTTGTTTCCTTGTGCGTTTTTGGAGTATCTGTTGCAGTGGTTGTGACCTGGAGAGACAGGATAGAAAGTGTGCCCGGTGACGGGGCCATCAGCAAAGGATGAAGGGGTGTGAGTGGGTGAAGCACTTCCAGAATCCCCCTCTGCCCAGAAACAGAAAAAAAATCTCTCTGGAGAAAGGTCTGGTTCTTAGTGCTCAGGTGTCATGGAGACCAGCACTCCAGATGTGTTCCTGTTGTTCTCTGACATACAGTCTTTCCACTTGTGCCGCGCGCACACGCGCACAGCAGGTGCACGTTGTGTGTCTTTACCCATCCACACGAGGTCAAAGAACGCGCTCGGCTGCACGCAGGCCCCATGTACACACACATATATGATTATATATATTATGCATCAACAAGTTGTAACTGGTTTAATGACTGCATTTGAAAAGAATCAATGAGATTTTAGCTTTGGAGTGGAACGTACGAAAAAAAAAATATTTTCTCAGAAGGCAGAGCTGAAAGCCGCGTCAAATGAACTCCACCGAGTCAGCTGGAGCCGTCAGGCTGGGCAGACGCCTGTCTGCAGCGCACACAGGCACCCCCTCCGTGCGGAGAGTATCCTGAATGCTGGGCGTTCAGTAGAGTCATATTTAAAGGAAAAACCTGAATTCAGGACTCGTTTCTAGGAATATAAAGCAGGCCAGAAGGTCGTAGTGGTTTGGACTCTTCAGTAATTTTTTGCTGTCTACATTCTTATAATGTGATTTATTTTGAATGCTCTGAGGAAGGACTATAACCAAAACAACTCAACTGTCTGGAGACATGCATGTTAAAAACCAAAAAATGAGAGGGATGTTGCCTGGGTCACTGACCATTTAACAGCCCTTGAGCAGGATGTGAGAACGCTGCTTATGGCAGAGGCTTCAGTTTCTTTTTTTTTTTTCCTCTCCTTTGTAATAATTCTTTATCCAAATAGTTGTAGTGAATGAAACCTGCTGCAGCGAGAGTCGCATTATCTATTCTCGCCCACTCTTCAGGTCCTTTGGTTGTCCTAACGTCTACTGTGTTGAGGGGTAAATATTTGACCACTCTGCTAGCCATTGCTTCACAGCCTCCGAGTGACCCTGCATTAATTAGTTGGGAATTTCGGGGCTTTGAATCTGATTGAATCAAAATATTGTTTTTACAAGTTGATGAAGGCTTGATTGATGTGGGTGCTGCTGATTCTTTAAAGGATTAAATTGTATGTACAGATTACAGAGTCCTGCCTGTCACTGCTTAAATGGGAATTGTTTTTTAACGACTCCAAGGGAAAACAGTGTTTTTCTTTAAAACAGAGAAAGAAAGAAGTCCCATGGTTTCCCAAGGTCTTGCTCTCTGTCTTTGTGGGTGGTGAATTTCATTCAATCTAAAAATACTCTTTTCAGACTAGATTCGTGCTTTCCTTCTCCAGCTATGCTGTCCCAGGCGCCTCGGCCGTAGGAAGCAGGCTATCTGGGTTCCAGGCTCAGCGATGATGGAGATCACAACTTGCAGGTCCATCTGCCTGCTAGCCCATAGATTGTTCTGGACAATAGCAATAACATCTACCGAGTCTCTTGGGCCTTCCTTTTCAGAAGAGGAAAGGACCTCAGGGGACCAAAGAAGAGAGTGCAGGAGGATGTGGTGGCAATCACATGCCAATAGGTTGACAGAAAAAAAGCTCTTTAATTGTGCTGTTTAAGAAGGGGGAATCCAAAGAGCAGCTGTTCCTTAGAGGACACCGTGGGCAGTAGGTCCCTTTCCACGCATAAATGGGCTATGTTTTTATAAATCCCAGGGATTTCTAAAACTAAAATCTAATTAACTGTAGACCCGTTACGGTGAAAAATGGCTTGTTCCTATAGACTCTGTGCTGTGCTTTGAGTCGGCCCCAGTGAGCACAGGACAGTAAAAGGGAAGTCATTTGGTGTGGGCCCACTGCGGGACGTGTAGCAGGATCCCCCGGACCACTGTTTGAGATGCGCACGGTCGCACTCAGCGCCGCGACGCTTTGGACTGACTGGGGCCGCCAGTCTCCCGCTGGCAGGGGTACGGCCGGGGCTGAGCACCCGCTGGCACCGCAGCAGGGGAGTGCGGAAGGGTTCGTGTGGTTTCAAAGCCATCGAGGGAAGAGAGAGGGCAATAGAAAGGCAAGCCCGTCACCTTAATTGCCTGACGTCTCGCCCGAACCACAGCAAACACGAGCGCTAGTGATTCTGACACGGAAAGAGGGAAAGGAGCTTTCCTCAACTAATATCCCAAGAAGGAAGTTTCCAGAGATGAACTGGAGATAAAAACCGTATGAAGCAACGGACCATTCCTGTACCTCCTTTCGTTTGACTGGAAGGGACTCCATCTCCTTCTAGGGTTAGTTTTTCCTAAATGTTCTTGTGTAAACTTGGTGTAGAAATGCTGTATAGCAAGAAACCTCTCTGCTTGCTCATTACCGTTTGAAAACAAGTAATAAATCTCACTTTCCTGTTTTGCTTGTTGGAAGAACAACATTTGTGGAGAGAAAACTTAGAAAAATCATATAGCTGTGAATAAAAATTAAAGTACTGGAGCATATTATAGTGTATTGAGGACGAGCGGCCGGTCTCTGCGGGCTGGGGGTGCGCTGTTGGCCAGTCTGGACACAGTGGACACAGGCCAGAGGGAAAGCTGGAATCCCCCGCGGACCGGCTCGGTTATACACTGGGAATTCTTCCTTGGTGGGGATCTTCGTCTGGTTTCCTTTTGGTCGAGCCTGGGTGTTTTCATGAGGCAGCGTGTAGGTGTGTGCAGGATGCTCGTGCTGGTTGCTGTGGTGTTGCGTGAACAGCCTCGTCCTGAAAATGAGTCAGCAGCTTATTTGGGGGTGTGTCATCGTGGGCTTGTTTTGGGGAAGGGGATTTGGCTTCCTCAGTGCCATAGCTGGATGTTGCGCTCTCTGCCCCGTGACGACATGGAGCAGAAAAATGCAGTCATGGATTTTAGGGTGGCTTAAGGAAGCATTGTCACACAAGCTGTGTGATGTGAAATAAACCAGCTTGGAGAGTCTCTGCCTGGGAAAAACTTCTTGGGACTGAGTTTCTAATAATGGTGGTAAAATGAAGTTCTCCAGGTTTGTAACTTTTTCATTAAAATGACAAATATTGGTTGTTTTGCTTCCAGCACCCCAAAGGAATAATTACTACATCTGCGTCCAGCAGACAGCTCTGATGTAAAGGAGAAACTGGGGGTTGTGTCCAACCCCAGAAGTAACGTCCACACTAAACCTGGCTCCCGCCGCGTGCCGGACCCCACGGCCAGGTCCCGCTCCAGGACACGCAGCCGAGGGGATGTTCCCAGCGGCCGTGGGGGACCAGGGCCCCCAACCAGCCCTGTGCCCGCCTCCCCCCACCAACTCCCAGGACTTGGGGCTCAGCACACGCGCTGTGTCTTTACCCCATTAAATCAGATCGGGTGGAGTTATTTTGCAAACAAAACTGTGCTGAAAAACACTGGTGTGCTTTTGATTTGTGTTTTCCTCCTCTGCCTTTAATCCTGTTAGGAGCCTGCGTGTTTTCTCAGTGTCATGCAGCTCACCAGCCGGTTGCAGGATCCTGAATGGGAAAAATATGTAGCGACCTTCTTCCATTTTAGCTTTCAGATCTTTTTCTTGCCAGCCAAGAAAGCGGTACAGAGGAGCTGCAAGCTGCTGCCGCGTCTGCTCTCTTAGAACGTAAATTATTGAATTCAAAACAACGAACCGTCCGGGGCGAACCGTGCACCAGTGCGCTGTTGGGATACTCCTGTCCGCACGCCCCCACCCTTTTGATGTGATGAGGAATAATTAGCGATGGGGAAGGAAAGCTTGTCTATAAATAGGTTATCTCCTCTGTCCTTCCCAAACGTCCCAGGTATATATATTCTTCTGTCAGTGCCATTTGAAAGGGCTCTTCCAAGTGCGGAGCTCCTGCTCCTGGCTGAGGCCATTCACCGAGCACTTGGCTGCATCTCACCAGGGAGCAGTGGCTCGTGCTCCTCGTGTACCCTGAGCTCAGGCTCCCCCAGCCGCTGCCTTTCAGGGGCCTTTTTTTTTTTTTTTTCTTTTCAGGATTACAGGCAGCGTTTGGGAAAATAGTTTTGTTTTGTACTTGAATTTGTTCGGGAAAGATAATGGTTGTGTTTAATGATTTAATATATTGCCATTTATAATTTTCGTTAAGTAAATTTGCCGGGCAACAATGAACAGCGAGTGATTTTTGTCTAGTTTTTATAATCTCGTGTTTATTTCAGTAGATTTTCTTAATACGTGTATGTGTTCAGATATGTGTAACAAACAGTTCTGAAAGATAGCGACGGACTTTAATAACAAATAAAAGAACAGTTCCTATTCGGCTTAAAATTGCCCACAGCTAAATTCAAGGAAACATATCTGCAGCTGAACTGAAAAGTGCAGGAATGGGTTTAATCATTTAACCTCTGGATTACAAACCAGGGCATTTAAAAATCCATAGCGTGGAGTTTGCTTATTACTTATATGAATCACATCTCTTTACTGCAACAAACCGTTGCGGAAGCCTCGTGTTCCCCTCTCTAATGGTAGTTTAGCTTTCCCTTTCTGTCAGGCTCAACCTCAGGAAAGAAAGGGGGAAGAACATTTACAATTGTTTAAATTGTCAGTGACATTTAATTTCTGTCAACAATTTCTTAATTATTGCCTTAAAAGCGAAGCTTCAATGTGTCAGTCTAAACAGTGATACAAAAGGCTTTTTAAGAAATCACAAATTAAGCTGCTAACGTTTACCATTTTCAGATACTGCTGATTAGATTAGAGATAATTATTTCTCATAATTTCACTACTGGAAAAGCTGGATGTCTAGTCATATCAGAACATCGCAACGAAATTACAGAGAAACCGTTTCCGAGCGCAGCGTTGGCTCTCGTATTCAAAAAGGAGGGTGTAAAGGTTCGAATTTTATGCGCTATTTACGGAATTGAAGTCTCTTGGAAATGGAAAGTCTTCAGTCTAATCTGTCTTTCCCCTTGCAAAACAGGGTCTTCTAGAATATTTTGCATTTTTGCTTTTAGCAACAAAAATGAAATGGCAAATGCCCGGTTTGAGCGTGCAGTTTGGGCAACGCTCTCAAGTTTAAAATTGAACGAAGTCTAATTAATAGTAACATCTGCCAGCCTCTTTTTCTTACCCCAAATAACAGAAAACCAAAGAGTTTTAACAGAGTGAAATGCAGAGTCTGAAAGAAAGGTTTAGCCGGGGCTGCTGTTTTAAAATGGAAATTTAGCTGATCTTATTTGTCATGTTTTAAATACTTCAAGTATTTTAACACCCTTCCAAGGAATTCACATAATTCTGTCAATCCTAAAAAATGTCAGGCTCCTGCAGCAAAAGGCTTTGACTTCAGCTCAGAACTCAGGGCTATTATCAAAATTAGAAATGTCATTTTCTCCATTATTTTAATGGAAAGTTACCTTTGGAAGAATAAGTCCATTTTGACATGATATAAATGTTTTAAAATAAAAAAAGCATTGAGGGAATCACAGAAACATTTTAATCTTAATTATTCATAAATAGCTACCTCAAGTCCATTTTAACAAAATGTCAGTTGACCAAGAAACATGCTTATTTTGCATGAGAAAAAAGGACATTTGGGCTGTAAAAGGATGCTTTATCGACGTACATTTAACTTAAAATGCAACTTGCAAATCAGAAGCGACCCTCTATCCTGAAAGTGCATTAACGGTACAGCGTTTGCTCCCGAAAATTCAGCACTATTATGAAATTTTTAACTCCTTGCCTAACTAACTAAAAAAGAAACGGCAAAGGGCTAGTTTTATTTATCAGGAATTTAGCAGGGTTTCTTTGATAAACTAATCTTAAATATTAGGAGGAGCTTAATCTGAATGAGAAAAAAAAAAAAAAGAATGTTGTAATGGTAAAGTTTTGAAATATGAGTGATACTCTTTTAAATATTCAAGAAGCTTTGTATTATTTTCTTTCCCCAGCCCTACCCTTGAGAAATTAAGTCCCCCAGTGCAGGTTTTAATATACTCGTGCACTTTGCAGTTAAACATTTTCCTTCTATAAAGACATCTAGAAAAAGACACGCTCTTTGATTGCTAAATACGTTTCACGGCAATTGATTGTTTTGTTCTTTTTAACCATGCAGATTAAAGTAATAAAAAAAGACTTTTTAGAGTTACAGGAAGAATTAATTGTTCCTTTCAGCTCCTCTAGAACCTATAATCTCCACGTTCACGCTGGCCTGCACGGTCGCTTCTGTGTTTGTATATACAGGTTTCATTGGCAGACCTAATTTCAGAATACATAATGCATGATTTTGAAACCAATTTGTTATTGTAATAAAATATTTTTAGGAATGCATGGTGGTACTTGAGAGGAGAATGTTAAATTATACATGTATTGTGGCCGAGCGCATTCATTTAGCTCAGTGTGCAGGTGAATCTCCCCATGACCTTGGCACTTGCAGGGTAGCATAGAATAACAATCAAATCTAGGATTGGAAATCCTACCATTTCCAAATATTAACAACTTCTTTCAAAGGAAATGCTGATTTCAGCATTTATGGTAATGGAAACATCAGTATATCTTTCAGAGAACTTAAAAAAAAAAAAGCCATGATCTTAATAGGATTAAAAGCCATGCTTTTTATTTTCAAAATGCTAATTTGTTTTCTGCATTCTGTTTTCATATCGGGTCTTGTTATTCAGTGCACTGGGATCTAGAGGACACTGAGAGCTGCCAGAAGCGCGTTGGTAATGATAGGAAAGCTGCATAAAAGGTTTGTTTCCGAGAGAAATTCTCTGTTCCTTGCAAGCCTGTTTTCCCCATCTCCGTTGGCTGGTTGGTTAGAGAAGCCAAGCGCAGCGATGCCGATGCGAAGCGAGGGGAGAGCGTCTTGCTTTCTGCTGCTGCGTCACGTATCTCTGTATTTATTCCTTGCGCATTAGGGAACAAATGTTAGTCATTAGGGGTGCGTTAATTGAAATAGCCTGTGACCCATATTAGGGAGATGAACTGATTCGGCCGGCGAAGTTTGGCTGTGAAATTTCGAGTAGCCCGAGGCACCTGACATTCTGTAATCTGCTTATCTGGCAGCCTTTCACAAGCGGCTCTCCCATCGTCATTCATGCTGAACAGTGGGGTGTAGAGAGGAGGCCAGAACAGAGATAATAATTTACCATGTAATTTGTTTTGAGATTCCTTTGATAGATTTCAAAACCGAAGCATCCTGCAAGAGAACAGGGCCTTTAAAACCTTTAAGCCAAGCCAATTCTGTGCTTGGTGGTGGGTTGTGTAGTGTGCTCAGCAGGAAGCCACCTTAACGAATGGACACCCAAGGCACTGGCCATTCTCCGTGGGGACCCTCGATTTATTTAATGGCTTTTAAACATTGCTTCTATTCCTCTGCCTCCTACAATGACTCTTATAGCCAACGCTGTAAATTCGGCGAGAGCGGAGTACAGTTCAGTGCAGGTTGATGAAAACCATTTGCAGCAATCAAGAGGGGCAGGTAATTTTCTGGACAGATTTGGTTTGTAAATGAGGTGTTCCATTTGGGGAGCCGGGCGGCTGCGCACCTGGCTGGCAGGTGGCCGGGCGCAGGACAGCTTGCTTTAATTCCCCACTACTTACGGGATATTTCTTCAGCCCACAAAGTTTTGGTTTAATGCCTTCGCGGAGGCATAAAACATAACAAAAAATTCAGGGATTTTATATTCCAAACTTCAAAACTTTCATCCAAAAGGGAAAAGGATCAAAAGGAAAAGGTGCTGCGTTTCATGTTCTCTTGTGGTTTTAATACTTGTTAACTGACCTATAAACTGAGTTTTCCAAGTAAAGAAACGCAGGAGAGTTTTATTACAGAAAAATCTACTGCGAATCATCCCCAGCTGCTTTCAGAGATAGGAGAGGCGATTTTCACTCTTGCTTTCAAGGGTGACATGTGCAATCTCGGCACCTTTCCTTTGTTTCCACGCTAACGTTGTGCATCCAGAGCCATATTGCTTCTTTTGTTTACTGCATTTCTCGGTATTTTTTTTTCCTCATTTAGAGCAGCTGCTTTGGGCTTTATATTCCAGCCAAAGGAGACAGAATCACATAAAATCAAGTCATCTTTGCTAGATTATTTTGCTTGGTGCAGTCCAGTTAATATCATCTCGATGCTTACAATTACCTTGCACGTCCTTGGATCCAAAGGACTCTTTAAAACCCAGCTGTAAGTTTTGCACGGGTGACCTCGGAGCCCGTTGCAGGGATAATCGTGGGCTTGGACCTGGAACTGGAGGTGCTGGGAAACTCCTAACTCTATTCCTGGGGGGGGAAAAAAAATTGCCGGAGTTTGGGAAATGCCTATTAGAATGATAAAAGCAGCGAGGAAATGCTTAGAGAGAATAGGTCTGAACCTCTTAGGTTGAATTTAAGTTTTGAGATCAGTGTGGTGCTGTGTATTCTGCACAATGCCCAGCACAAAGGAGCCCTGGCAGGGGCCTCTGGGTACTGCTGTAATGCAAATAATAATAAATCATAATAATGGACAAACCATGTTGCTTTTAAAATGCACGGCCTTTTGTCGAGGACCTGCAAGGGTTCCGGGGGAGCGCTGGTCCTGTCGGTTTTATGTCTGCCGGCTCGGCAGTCTGTGACAAAGCTGCACCGTTGAGCGAAGGTAGGCATTGGGGAGCTGCTGGTTTGCTTTGAACAGAGAAGCCTGATAGCAGAAACAGCGTGGGGAACACAGTTCAGTAACTCAGATGTACCCGTTGGTCTCCCATGTAGTCCCAGAGGCCACCACGGGGAACACAGGGAAGCGGAGGGTCTGGGGGGCACAGCTGAGCGTGACCTGGTACCGGCTGACCCAAAAGCTGTCAGCGTGTGAGGAGCTCTGAAATCAGAACCAGGCCAACGAACGCAAACCTGTAAGATCCCTTACAACTTCTGAAAGAGTGGAAAGGCCTCCTTACAGCAAGAAAGTGCCCTGATGTGGGTGGAAGTGATTCAGGATTATGTCCTCAAGTGGCAGCGCTTCTGAAGTGTGGCCTTAGCACTCTCATCAGTTCATTTCCCAGCATTTTTTCTTCAGTACCTTCCAGTTCTCATCACGCTTTCAGTTCAAACAGTGATCCTGCAACAGCAAGAGTTGCTCAAAAAAAAATTACTTTTTATGTAACAAAAAGGAGTATATTTTACATAGGATTTCTGTCTCTCCTCCTGAAACTTCCTAATTTTGCAAGTAAGGGACCTTACTGACTATTGCTTTTCAGGGTTTGCTTTTGGGGTGTTGGTTTTTTCCACCTTTATCTGAGGTGCCCTTAGCAGCTGCTGGAGAGTAGAGCCATGGGGCTGGGGGTAAGGGGCTGGGCCCTGGGTGTGCTCCTGGGGGTTCTGTACCCCAGTGAGCCGCGTCCCTCCCGCAGCGAGCCCGTCCTGACGCCGCAGCTGCCTCCCGACGGGCGCGCTGGTACCGTCCTGCTCCCCAATGGCCCAAAAGCTTGATTTCTGTGAGCCAGTGTTTTCCATGCCGTTTATCCTCCCCAAATGGAAATGGATCTGTCTCTTGTGGTCACAAGTGGGTCTCTTCTCTGCTTGATTTATTAAATTTAGAAAAGGCTTATCTTGGAAAACAGACAAACAGCTTTTCCCGTGGCGGTGCACAGCGTCCGTTCAGGCTCACGCAGTCTGGAGATTCATTTGTAATATTAATAAAAAGAGTGCGAGTTGCAGCTTATGTAACAACGTTTCGGGATAATTATCTTAATTAGGAATTGTTCTTTTTCGATGTCTCATTTCATAGGCCGTCCAGCAGAAATGTTCCGACCCATACGTTATGTCAGTGGCTTTTAAAAACCAGCTGCACGGTTTATAGAATACCAGGGAGGTCTGTTATTTGCAGGAAGGATTTTCTGCTTATCTTTCTGTAATGGTGCAGTAGCTTTGCTACGGGGCGGATTCTGAAGTATCACTTAACATCAATCCATTTCCTTAAGATTGTTGATAACGTGGTTTGTATTTCACAACTAATAAATAGGCCAGATTTCTTAGCGAGGTTTAAAAAAAACCACAAACCAACCAAACCACCCTCACCCAAGTTCTCATAACACCTACCCCCCCCCCAGTCCTTATTTTGGAGTTCTGCAGTATCCTGGGTTTTGGAAAAATAGTGTTTTCTCGTTCCGCTCAGATTTTATGATGGGGCTGTGACGGGGTTTTTTTTTCATTTCTGCCCAGTCGTGTTTTTATGCTTGCTGTGATAAGTCCCACCAGACCTGAAGCTGTGTTTAAAGTTGATGCAGGATGGTCCCCAGACAGACTGGGGACCAAAGTAGATATTTTCAGAAGCAAACTGCTCACACTGAGAAATGTTGAAGCTATATGAATTTCTGACAGGTTCCCAAACCACATGGAGGGATATATGCTAAGTCTCTACTACTGATTTGACTAATGCTTAGTTTTACAGGAACATATTTTGTGGGGGTGCTCAGAGGTGGCTTCCCTTAGATGTTCAAAAATAACTGTGATGTTGGACAGAAATTTAACTTTTCAGGTTTCATAATTCTTCAGTTCTTCCTCAGTTCTGTTGGACTTTGGTCTTACCCAGGGCACACAGAGTATTCTCTTTTTGATTTCTCAAAAGAAGAAGTAGAAATACATCCCAGGTTATAGAAGAGGCATCGAGGACTGTAGCTGTCATTCAGTAATACGGAGAGCCGAGAAAAAGACCGACTCCAGCATCGCAAGAAAAAAGAGGGGGGGAAAAAAAAAAGAGAAATATAGAAAGAAGCTTTCTTAGTCAAATACGTTACTGAAGTACGTGAGTAAAAACTCGGGGATGGGTGAATTTTGATTTGGAAGTGGTGCAGTGGAACAGAGCGGGTCGGTGTGGAGGGCGGCTCCTGCCTGGCCGCGGGCGGGCGCTGGGCGCAGCTAGGAGGTTGAGCCGCCATCCCTGGATGTGTTTAAGGGTCGTTTGGATGTGGTCTTGGGGGACATAGTGTAGGGGAGAGCTTTGTAGA